>CANTUR010000216.1:1800000-2056619 GCA_947683625.1 Mallotus nudiflorus
TCAAAACTTATTTTCTCAACACTAAAATTAATAACAACATATATTAACACTAAATTAACCAAAATTATAATTAAAATAATTAATTAACCTAATTAACAAAAATTCAATATTTTAATAATAAAATAATAAAAAATACCCATAAATAAAATAAATTCAGAAAAATCAACAAAAAATATAATTGAAAAGCTTAAGTTTCATACATCATTATTTCAAAAAGAGATTAACACAAATCATACCCACTCGAGCTTAAAAAAATAAAAACGAAAATGGATATAAGCTAAAAATCAAACAAAACTCACAATCGGATGAGTTTGAACTTGAACCAAGTTTAGAATCATCTTCCCTGTAACTCAATGAGTCAATCAAGCTGAAGAACTCGAGCTATCACCGTCGGAACGTCACCGGTCTACTGTGCATGCTCATGGTCCACCGGAAACAATGGCAAAAAAAAATAAAAAGAAGTTGGCGGCAGGAAGTGAAGAAGAAGAAGACGAGGCGGTGCTGGTGGTGGTCGTGGTGGCAGTCCGACGAGCTGGAATGGAGGCGCGATGATGGCTGAAGAGGGGAGGAAAATGAGCAGGGGAGGGATGATGGTGGTTTCTGCGTTTGTTCTTCTTTTATTTTATATATATATAAACTTTACTTTAGATTGGTCAACCACCCACGTGTATATATATATATATATATATATATATATAAACATGTGGGCGCAAACATGCATTATATAATAAAATATTATATAACAATAGTACGTAACAATCATAATAATAATAATAATAACAACAACATAATAATAATAATAATAATAATAATAATAATATTTTTAAACAATAAATTTTAATTAAATTATTTTATATAAAAATATATATATATATATACATAAAATAATAAATATTAATCACAAATAAATAAATATATATATATAATAGTAATAATAAAAATCTCACATAAAGTAAATTATTTTTATGTAAATAATTTCCTTAAAATAAAATATATAATTAACAATAATAATTAACTATAATAATACATAATTAAATTTTAAAATTATTAATATTATATATCTCAAAATATATTTTTATAATTTAAAAATAATGGTTATTACAATAATATTATCAGATAATTAGTATATATGTTTTTATAACTAGGTATAAATTAATTGTTATAGGAAATTTTATCTTTTTTTTATTTTGTTATTTATTAATTATATTATATAGAATTTATACTATTTTTATGTGACAGAATGTATAAATATATATTATGTAATATTATTTTCATAAAATTTAATAATTTTAATTGTTGGATATTTTAAAAAGTATTTTTAATTCTTATGAAAAATTTTAATAATAATTTATTTTTATTATTTTATTATATATTAATAATTTTTTAAAAATTAATTATATAATTTATACATTACTTTTTATTTATCAAAATAAAATTAATAATTTACATCAATAACTATTATTTTTTTAATAGTTATACCCATATTATTAAAGTATTAAAATGCAGGTGTAATCAAATTGCAGTCATTTAAGTGAAAAAACGTCTAATCACTTTATTAAAAAATATGCGTGTGTGAGAGATGGGCTGATTAAGGATTTTTAGCGATTTGGAGCCCAGCCCAAGATCCATCTAAGCTGCCCATCTCCATGGACACCGAAATCATCAAGCTTTGCAAAAGCATAACACTTCCACAACGGCAATCAAATCAAATCACCACTTCCTCCTCACAATCAGTTCCTAATTTAACTCCATTGATACACTCTTAGTAAGGTCAGCTCTTAAATACAAATAAAGCTTAAAGCTTTGTTCTTATAAGTTCATAGCCACATCTGTAAGTTTCTTACAAAACCCTTGTTAAACCCTAGTGAATTTGCACTCTGGGTTTTTACCATCTTCTCTATCAGGATTTAGAACAGAACCCACTTGTTTAAATTATTTAATTTTTATTTGTTCTTTTGTTTTTGGAGTTTAATTTCTTTTCTTGTTTGAAAAAGTTTTGATTTTTTTTGTCTGTTTCGGAATTTCTTTTCTGGGGTTTTGTAGAAATGGCTTTATTAAGAACTGCAAAGCGTCCTCTTCAGATGATGGTGTGTAACGGAGTTGGTAGTTCTGGCATGAATTGTTCATCATGGGTGCGCAAGGATGCTACCACTTCCATTTCTCAATTTACAGAGATGAAAAGTACATCAGTTTTTGCCTTTGGAATTGTTTTGCGGCGGTTCAGTGCTCAAGCTCCTGCTGCAGCTGAGCAAATGAATCTCATAAAGCAATTGAGAGAATTGACTAGCGCTCCAATCAAGGATGTTAAGGCTTCTCTTGTTGATTGCAATTGGGATATTGGTATGGATATTTTGATTTAGTTTGTGATTTTCTTTTCTTTCTTTTTTTTTTTTCCTAGTTTTGTAAATTTGGCAGTTTATGTAGAGGCGGCACAGAAAGATTTGAGGAAAAGAGGGAAGGTTTTGGCTGCCAAAAAGTCTGGCCGAGCTGCTACTGAAGGGTTACTTGCATTGGCACAGAATGAAGGGAAAGCTGCTCTTGTTGAGCTTAATTGTGAAACTGACTTTGTTGCCAGAAATGAAATATTTCAGCTTTTGGTTAGTGAGCACACAACATTATCTTTTATTGCAGCAATTTTGCATTTCAAGTTGCTTAAAGGTTCTTTCCTTGGAATAAATATCTTTCTAGTGTGTGTGTATTAATTGTCATAAACTTTGACTATTTTCGCAGGCTTTGTCTTTAGCAAAGCAAGCTTTGCTGATTGAGAATACTTCTCAGCAGGTTTTTGGGTTCCATCCTCTTGGACCTGAGTGTTTTGAGGTGTGGTTCTCCTTGTCTTTCTTATCTTGATTGTTGTTTGATATAGTCTTGCTTTTGAAGCTCACTTTATTCATTTAAGATGGAATAAGAGGTTCATGTAAAGTTTCCAGGGTTTTGGGAGTGACTAACATTTTCTCTAGTTCTTTGAGGAAATGTTTTTGCAAAATAAATTTTAACAGAGAAAATTATGGCAAATTTGATAATTTAATCTTAGAATTTGTATTGGTGAATTTGCAGTGAGGCTAGTGCAAGCAGGTCTCCATCAATCTCGAAGCACTTTGAATTTATAACTAATATTGGATTTGGTGAATGTTCATTAATTATATTTGCTTAATCAGGACTTGAAACTAAATCTTGAACATCCAAAAATAAGTGGAGAAACAACAGTTCAAAATGCAATCACTGAAGTAGCTGCAATGATGGGTGAGAATGTGAAACTCAGAAGGGGCTTTGTTTTGTCTACAGCTTCACCTAGTGTTTTGTCCGCCTATCTCCATACAAGTCCGCAGCCTGGTAAACAGTTTTTAAGATATGGCTTTTTTTCTCTTTTTTGGAAAATTATGCTTTTGTGTGCTGATGGATGCAGTTATGCAGTCCCATTGAGTTACACATACACACACACATATATATATATTTATGAAATAGATAGTCTGAGCTGGTAAGAAAAATCTAATCTGGTTAACACCTTTAAATTTGTTTGGATGTAGGCTTGGGTCGTATTGCTGGGCTTCTATCCCTTGAAATAGAGGATGGGAATTCCCAGTTGGATGCTCTCCACCGTGTTGGATCGGAATTGGCAATGCATGTAGTGGCAGCAAAACCATTATTTTTGACCAAGGAATTGGTTTCCTTGGATGCATTAGAAAGTGAACGTGAGATTCTTAAGTCTCAGGTACAGTAAGACAGTCAGTTGCTCTGTGTTAAATGAAAGATATAGAGTGCTGAAAAATCCAAAGCTAGTTACTTCTATCATAGCCTGCCATCATAGATCTATCAAGATGTAGTATTTTGTGCCAAGAGATATTGATTTCCTCTTCTGAGCCTTGTATTTGTAAGGATCTTTACTGGATGATTGTTGTGCTTACCCACTGAGGGTTACTTTATGCAATCAGGTGTTGCATAATCTATATAGCAACTAATAGAACTGGAGGAATCGCTGAACTTCTTGATTTAATGTCATATGCAATCAATGAAGCATAATATCCACTGAGAATTGCTAGATCAAGGTGATAATATGACAGCAGAAAATTTTGGAACATGATGCATTTCTATGGAATTGGCTGGCAATTATTGGGTAGATGATGAAAGTTTATGCCATGGGCACTGAAGAAATTTTAGGTGAAAAAGAATATGGCCTTTATTTATTTTTTTTAAAGCAAGTCTATCAATTGAAATTTGTATCTCACAGGACCTATAATCTAGAGGATCGGCTTTCCTTACTCTCACTGATGTTTATCTTAATGCGTGTTCATTACTATGATACGCTATCTCTCAAATTTCTTCTTGTTTGTTTTTCATTAAGTAGTGATTGACAAAGGAATCTATGTTTGTTATTTTCCTTTAGTGCTAGTTTGCTGCAGCTATTCCCCTTTTGCTGATGTTGAGTTCTTTAATTGACTTGTGGTTTTGGTTAGTGTCAATTTAATTAAATACGAAAAGTGCAAGCCTATATACAGCAGCTTAAATATGAAAAGCCTCTAAATCTCCAATGGTTGTTCAAGATAAATTGATTGAGATGTTATCATGCTTGTTCAAGATATAAATTGATTGAGGTGTTACCTTTTTAGGTCTATTTTCTATCCAAGCGCACTAACAAAAGATATTATTTACTTTGAATTGTTTAAATCTCTCTCTCTCTCTCTTTGGGAGAAGAGGAGGTTGTGTCAGATGTGATGTTGAGGGGTCTCTTGAAGTATTATTCTTATGTTTATGCACAGTCTGACTACTTGTAATGACATTATTTTACTATTGACAGATTTAAATGATCAATCTGGCTGTATATGGCAGGCAGAAAGTACAGGGAAGTCTCAAATGGCGATAGAGAAAATCATAGAAGGTCGGTTGCGTAAATACTATGAAGAAGTTGTTCTTATGGAGCAAAAGTTTATACTAAATGATACTGTAAATGTAAAGGTATGCTGGATAACATTCTTAAAATATCTCTGCCTACATGTGAGCTTGTCTGTCCACCTGTTGCTTTACTGTCATCTGTCATGTGTGTTTGTATGCAGGAACATTTTTTTATATGTGCATTCATCACGTATGAATTGTTATTATTGAATTCATGTCTTATACACTACTATTTTACAGACACTATTGGATAATCTATCCAAGGAAGTTGGTTCACCTGTGAAGATAGGGAGCTTTTTCAGAATGGAAGTTGGAGAAGGAATTCAAAGGTAGGGAGTAGCACACTTTTTCCGCTTAGCGTGATCAATAAGTAGTAGTTACTAGGTTGTAAATCTTCCATAATCATGCCTTATTCTCTCCTTGCTACATGTTTATTGTATGAATCCTCTCTTACCTACTCACAAGGGATCATAGTTTCTGTGTTCAACAAAACCAGAAAAATGGTGGGAACTAATCCCCACTTCAGTATAATCTTTGAAAATTTTCAGCATCTGGTGATATTTTAAATTATGGCATGTATTACAGTAGTGCTGTTGTATGTTTATTTTTCCTTCTGCTTGGCGATTATTGTAACATAATACACCTGCTGTTGCTGTAGTGTTGAGCAAATTATTTTTAGAACAATTTGATATAGCCAGCAGGACCCTTATCTATCTGAAACTTACATATGTGCTTGCAGGCTAGAGGTATCAAGTGCAGATGAACCTGTGGCTCAGGCTGCTTAAATATAGGCGATTGTGCTTATTAATCCATTTCAGCTATGTCAGGAGACATTGGCCTCAACAATGTTATTCCAAAGTTGAGGGCATATTTTGGATTACAGTCATGTCTTGTTCTCAGGGTGACTTCCTGGAACCAGACAATCTTAGCCTTTAAAATTCGCAACTAAATTCTTTTTTGAATGAGTTTTTGTTATCTCCTTAAGATTATGAATGCCTTTCATTTTTTAATTACAGGAAACTTGTCTGCGAGCTGGGAAAGAAAAGTGATAACCGATAATTTTTTTTAATACTTCTGTTATCAATTTGATTACTTAAAGCTTTAAGGTATCTGGGATGGTTAATGTAATTGAATTCTTCATTTTGAGCTTCATTCCAATGTGAGACAGTTACACAGTGCAGAACTGCAGAAAAAAGAGGCATTTGAGCATGACGTATGATATGAACTATTCTAGCTAAGCATGTGTTGTACGACCTGTATAAAAGAAGATCAGTTGATGATTTTACTAAAAAGATGGGAGTTGATCAACTGGAACATGAAAGCATGACTGAAAACAGTCTTACTCACTCTTCAGGACGAAGTAGATAAAGGTTTTTAAGAGAACATGAGCACGAAATTAGAACTAATTAGCACAAGGATTCCAAGCGTCCCACAGAGGCAGAAGTCCCTCTTGCTAGTCATCAAATAGGATACTGAATTATGACCATTGAGTGCCTTTATATTTTTCTATGCAATCAATTAAATACAAGCTCAATAAGATTTCTTAACGATACAAATTCTACTTGCAACATACAACTACTTATATTTAGTTATTTAGTTGAAAAATGCTTTATGGGGACATGTCAGGCAGCTCAAGGCTATATTTAATTGCAAGCCACCAAATTGGCCTTTAGAATGCCATTCTGATTTAAGAAATTGTTGAGGATTTGAGCAGGAAAAGTTCCATTTTTGAGGTACTATGTTGCAATTATTTCACTTAGTCATCATAGAGATATGCCTGATTAGCACTATAGAAACAACAAAATAGTAGCATTAAGAAGTCTATCGTGATCTTAAAACGTCTTTTCTTACATCAAATTACAATAGGACAGAGCTTTTCACACGAAGGTTACAATAGTAGGAGAGAGGAAAAGGAAAGAAGATGAAAGGGGAAGGAGGCAAGAATGATCTCTAATGGAACTTGAGGCTGGTCAAGATGTTGTTGTTAACAGGATCAGACAAGTGATCCAATAGGTTTTGGTATGGTCCAACTCCAGTTACAAGACCCTGTACAAAATAACCCAAGATTGCCAACATAGCCAATCTTCCATTCTTCACTTCCTTCAACTTGAGATCTTTCAATGATTTCTCATCTTTTCCCAACCCAAGTGGGTTAAACAATGGTCCTCCTGGGTATGCTGGCTCACCAGAGCCACCCAAAAACTTCTCCAATCCCAAGAAATATTGCTTACCCATTGATCCTGGGTTGTACCAATCTTGGAATCTTCTGTGCTCTGCGAAACCCATGAGTGCCATCTCAAAAACAAACAATGTGTATGGGTCTGCCCAGTAGTTATATGTCCCTGCTGGTGGGATCACCCCAGTTTTGAACCAAGGGAGTGCTGTCTCTGGTGGAATTAGGCCTGCCTTTCCAAGAATTTCTGGTGCAATAGCACCTACTGCTCCTAACATGGCATATCTTCCATTGATTACTTCACCATATGCTAGCCACTTTGGCTCAATGAACCCTCCAGTACCTTCTGGGTCTGAAAGTCCAAGTGGGTCAAATCCATAGTCACCTGGAAGACTGTAAAATAATAGAAAGAAAATTTACTAGATTTGCAAGATTTTCAGCCATAACATTTACTCCACAGATACTTAGCCAATAATTACCTGCCATCCAAGTAAGACAGACTTTGCTTTGAAGCAAACCATAGTTGCCTGTCTGCTCCTTGCTGAAAAATCACACAACACCACAAAAAAGTCCATTAGAACTAATCAAACTGCATTTGTTCTAATCTTCAATAACATTTAAAAGGGTACCTTGACTGGGGGAGTAGCAGATGCCCTGACAACAAAGGAGCTGCTGCTCTTCCTTGAAGACACCAAAGAAGACTGAGTTGGCCTAGCACCTAGAATTTGTCTAGCAGTTTCAACAGAAGAAGTAAGAGAAGATGACACAAGTGCTTGTGTTGCCATTTTCTGAGTGTGTGGTTTTTTTTCCTTGGTGCTATCAGCTGTGCAGCTTGTGCCACTGAACTAAAGATAGCATTACAATATACAAAACCTGGCAGTGGCAAGGAAATAAGGGCCAAGCTAAACCACTAGTTGTGAGCTTGATTGAAAAATCTTGGCTGATATGAGGCATTAGATCAGATTAGGATCTGGTTGGCCAACAAGGACTTCACACCTGGCTTTATGAACTGGATAAGGGATATTGCCACCTCCAGGTGCTTCTTTGCCACATGGCAAACTCTCCACCACGACTCTTGCTGTTGGTTTGTTCAAGGCCATGCAAAGAAAATATAATAGTCTCTATGACATTGCAAAATTATTACACTAGTGTCAATTGCTTTATTTAGGATTGTGTTGGGTCAGAAACCAATTACACTAGACTCTCTACTTCAATTACAAAATTCTACAGTCGATAAGAGTTAATTTATAGTGTTTATTTTTAAATTAATTTCATTACATGAATTAACTATTACTTTTTTAAAATTTCACCATCGTGTGGTTTTAGGTGTCAAAATTTGTTCAATAATTTAAACAAAAATAATTTATATCAGCTAATTTCAATAGTTATTGTAAAATAACACAGGACAACTTAATATTATAACATCAATTATTATTAACTACAATAACCATTATCAACTATTACAATTTATCAACTATTATTATTATTATTACTACTTACTTACTTGATTACCACTGCAACTACTATTATATATATCCTAGTCTTGTGTAGTTATAGACATTTAGTTACGAAATTTTACACCACTTAAAATTTGAACCTAGGATTTATATATCTCATGCGAGTAGTTCAAATGGTAAAATATATGGATATCTAGTTTAAGAATAACAAAGTTCAAACTTTTCACTCTCCTCTCTTGAGGAGTTGAAAATTAACCATTTGTACTAGTTTAAAGAAAACCTAGAACCTATAGAAGTTGAAGATCTTCTGTTGGATCAATTGGTTTAAGATTTTTATTTAATTTAAAATAAAGGATATTAAGAAATAATTTCTTCGAATTCATATATCTGAAAGAGATTATAAACAACTAATGCTTACTTCTACAAATTATTCTAACATATGTTTTACCCTTGGTGCTCTTATAATCGCTAAAATAAAAAGAAACCAATATTGGCATTTGACACAATGTATTGGTGTTGAATGCTGCACTGCAACAAAAATTCCCATTTACACGAACAAGATGTCAAGGGACAAAGTTTAGATAAGCAATTGTGCTAAGATTCGGATACCCCAATCCCCTGAGCTTTAGCTCAAGTCACATAAGCCCCCATTTAGTGGTTTGGAGGTTTCGATTCTCATCCTCTTTACCCTCATTTACTGCAAAATAAATAAACTTAAACTGCAATTTTTTTTTTTAAACTTAGATTGAACTCTCTACTTGTATCACTCATTAGGGAAGTTTCACAGTACACAATGATCCACTCATATTCCTAAAAATATTATAGCTTTCAAGAATTTTTTTTTTTTGAACAACTAGAAGGTGGAGGAAGGAGAGTTTTAACTTATAACCTCAGTCTTATAAAGTCCTGAACCACTAGATTATAAAAAAAAATAATTATTTTTTTAAATTTAATTTTATAAAAAGTATGGTAAATTATATTTTAGCTAAAAATGAGTAGAAATAAGAGAAACTGTTCAATTTGCACCTTTGGTTTTTGACCTAAGAGCATATTGGACCCTATGTTTTTTTTTACCTCAATAGGAACTTCTGTTTTGAAAATCTAGACATATTAGGAATTTATTTATTACAATTAAATCCTATAAATTAATAAAAAACTAATTTTAATGGGTACTAACAAATAGAATTGATAATTTTTTTAATATATATATATATAACCTAATTATTAAATTTTAAAAGTTTTTAAGCCTATAAATAATTTTTTAAATTATTTCTTAAATTTTTAAAAATTTTACAATCAAATGATATAAATTACAAAAATAATGACCAAATGTATTTGTTAATATAAATAACGAATTGATAATTGACCTAAAATTTCATTTTAATAGTTGAATAAAATTTTTTTTATTCATTAATTATTGTGTAGATTTAAAAATTATTGTGCAGATTTAAAAATTTAAACTAATGAATAAAATTTTAAAATTGTTATTTAACCATTAACATTAAATTTTAGATCAATTATGAATTTGCTATTTACATTAATGAATAAATTTCTTTAGTTTTTTGAAATTTATATCACTTGATTATAAAATTTTAAAAAATTTAAGAAAAATTTTAAAAAATTATTTTGTAGGTTCAAAAAATTTTATAATTAAGTTATATATATATTTGTAAAAAAATATCAATTTTATTTGTTAATATCCGTTAAAATTAATTTTTTATTAATTTATAGGATTTAAAATGTACTAAAATAAAATTATAGAATTTAATTATAATTATTAAAGTTTCAATATGTTTAGATATCCAAAACAGAAGCTCCTATGAAGCAAAAAAACAAAAGAAAACATAGGATCTAACGTGCCCTGAGGTCAAAAATTCAGGGTGCAAATTGGATCTTTTTCCTAGAAATAATGAAACTAAAAATTAAAAGCTTTTAAATATTATTATTTCTCTTCGTAAAAAGGAACAATGCTTTCTTTGTGTTCATAGAGTGTTCATCTACTGTAAGGGGATGGTTGCTGGCATCTTGTTTCATTTTCTATCTTTAGTTTCATATCTTATAGTCACGTTGTTGATAATCCTTTTGTGCAGATAGCTATGCACATCTATTTTCTTTTTGTGCACTTGGCTTTTGATCGCCTGGATTTATGAGACAGATGCCGCTATTAGGTCTCCCATCACTCTGCACCTTAGGCAGAGATCTCCAATGATGACCAAAACCTGGCGCTTGAAGAGCTTAAAGTTGTTCATGTTCAGTCTGGACATAATCCTCAAGATCTGTCTAATATTTACTCAGCTCAAGCAGTTCTGGTTAGATGAAGCTTTCTAGGTCAAGCAAGTTGTTGTATTCCTTAAAGATGTCGTCATCGATTCCTTGAAGATGGCTTTGTACTATTTTCCTCAACAAATTAGGGTTCTCCTACAGTTGAGAAACAATCCTGTTGGGCCTAATCCATGTTTAAGGTCTTTAATCTCTTATCTTTTACAATGTAAAAGCTTGCTTTGTACTGCTTCTTAATATATAACATTACTATTGTTGTTCAAAAAATATGTATTGTTATTTCTCACACATCTGATATCTAACTCAATTGGTAAGAATATTTTACTTTTAAGGAGAATATTATAAAAAAATTAAAAAAAAATTACACATTACAATAATCTACTTTCCACAAACTTTTTCTTTCAGCAAGATAGAACATTATCTATCCACCATGAGATTTTTCAATACCAGAATATTCACTTGTTAAAGATGTATTAGACAGATAAATTCACACACAAAAAAATATATATATATATACACTCTGAGTGCTATTTTTTAAAAAATTGTATCACCTTATATTTTTAAAATTAAATTCTTTTAATTATTTAAACTATTTTTCTTAAAAATATTCATATATTTAACTTCATTGAAGTATAAAGGACTATTTATTTTTCAATTTATGGTGGTTTTGAAAGTTATTTCCATTTTTTGTGTACTTTTTATTATTTTTTTATTAAAAAAACTAAAAACGCCATTGTAGGTAGCGGTATTACAAGGGAACAAAAGTAAACCAGGTCAAACCGCTACTATAATAGCATAAGTCAGTTAAAATATTTTCTCGCCTGTTGAGCGGACGGTTGGCTGCAAAAAGCAGGCATTCTGCTACTGGCAATAGCAGAATGCATACTGCCATTTCCCAGCCAACACGCAAGGAGACAGGGAGCAACAGCTTTAACATCAAAACGCTAGTCCAGTAGCATTTTGATACTGTTCATCGCACCTTCCCAAGAATGGCACGCTTGACAAAGTATCTATAACCAATCTAATTAATTAACCAAAAAACAATAAATAAAATAACTTATATTTCTTACGTATTGTTAGATACAATTGTTTTTAATTCATTTATAAATATTTTGTGAGATATAATTGTTGTTATAATATTTGTGTTGATTTTTTATTTATTATTTTTTGATTAATTAATTAGATAGTAAGAATAATTTGGGCCTATACTCTAGAGTTCACATGTATAGATCTTGTGACACTAAACTTTTTTTTATTCTTCTTTTTACAACTTTATTTGTATTTGCTGATATACTAACTACTACTTATCAATCATTAATATTTTCTTTTCACCTTTTACCCCTCTTATAAAATAATAATAGTAATAATAATAATAACAATAACTTATATCGGATAATGAACAAACATAGCCAAATAATTTTACACATATAAAATGCTCGGCATTATCTCAAAACAACCCTAAAAGTGAATTTTTTTCATAACCATCACAAAATGGGAAAATATTTTACATTTTGCTATAAAATAGTAAATAATCCTAAAAAATATATTAATAATGATTCTTATTTATATCTTAATTAATTATTTTTAATACACTAATAACAAATTTTTTGATTTAATTATTTTCACAAATTATCTACTCTTATTATTATTCACACAAATTCATAATAACTTTTATATAATTTTAGTATTTAAATTTATGTAATTATTATTATTATTTTAAATTATCTCAATTATATAAAACATTTCAATAAAATAACCACAACTATTTACTATTATTGCTCCTATCAAGATATATTATTATTATTATTATTATTATTATTAAATTAACAAACATTACACAATGATTAGTGACCAAATATTATTAAAATCAACAACATCATAACTCAATAATTAGATATTGGTTATAATATTAAAAGGTTCACATAATCATTACACAATTATATATAAAACTGTCAAATCAGTCACTTCAAGAGAGATAAACTTTTTACTACATGTTGGGTCTCATTCTGCTACTCCGGTAGTGGTATGGATCTTCTCTCTTTCACACTGTCACCTCAACCAAAAACACTACAAAATAGAAAAAAATTTCACATTTCACAATAAAAATGGGAAAAACTTTTAAAACCATTATAAATTGGGAAATAATTTTTTTTTTTTATCATAAATGGTAAATAGCCGGGGTCTAAATCAAATAGTCATAACCAAGCATGAGGCTTTAAGATCATAAGATCAAATTCCACTGCATCAATTGAGTACTATGCTTATAGCTATAAATAATGGTCTACATTCTTTCCCTTATGTTAATATTAAGACAAAAACCATAAATAAGCCCTTGAACTATGCGAGTTTATCCTATTAAGCTCATGTCCTTTCATTTTGTTCTATTGAGCCTCTGAGCTTTTATTTAATTAATTAATAAGCCCTTTCTTAACTATCAAAATTCACGGTGTTAAGAATTGATTAAAAAAATAAAAAGTGTCATGTTAGAGTTTAATTATATACATGTGCTATATAAAAAACAAAGTTTAATGTTAGTGAAGGGTAAGTTTGGTATGTCAATCTACCCTTTATCTTCTTCAACGTCACAAATTGAGCTATCATCTAAAATTTGCTCTTCTTTACTTAGTCTTCTCATGAATCCTTTTCTTATTCTTTTTTTCTAATGTTCTTTACTGTCATCCATAAATGTTAAGCAATAGTGATATAAGAAGCAGGAGGAGGAGAGGAAGTAGCTTTTGGAGGGGGGGGGGGGTTCGAAGAAACATAGAGGAAACAAGAAACATGGAATTTAATTATTCCATTTTTTAGAAAGTAGTGCTTTATTGTAATTATGGACGTCTCGCTCGATTAATGATTTCGAGGGCTAAAGACAACCTAGGAAGGAAGTTTTAGAGGTGTCATTATGAGGTAAAATAGTTGGCATTATGAAATTAGGGTTTTGAAATTAGGGGCTTTAGTTTGAGTTTTATTTTATATGGGATTTAATGAATTTCAGGGAAGCCATTGTGAGTTCTTTAAGTGGCATGACGATTGGCTTAATGAGAGGTCAATGATCATGTCCAGTGAGTTGAGAGCCTTAAATATGCACCTGTAGAATTTAAGGATCAACTATGAAGATGACTACAAGGCTTCATCTTTTCTGAAGCATATTGACGAAATGAAGCACAAAGTTAGCTCATTAAACTTTGAAGTTGCTAAGCTGAAATAAAAAGCAAAACACATTACTGCAAGCAGGAATTTTTATAGAGCTGGCTTTTTTCTAGTTGTTGGTTTATTAGTGATAAAATTGTTAAAGTGATAAAGTTCAGACCTCTTAAAAGTTTTGTGTTATCTTTGAATTTCTGTGTTAAATTTCAATATATGTCTTAGTATATTGAAGTGCAAGTTTAAGTTTATGAAGTTAGTGTATTGAAGTGTAAGTTTAAGTTTATGAAGTTAGTGTAAGTTTAAGTTTACGAAGTTAGTGTAAGTTTAAAATAGCAAATGGAAACTGATTGAAAATCTTATATGGTTGTATTAATGATCATAGCAAATGAAAATCATTTTGTTAAATGATTAATTGATAAATCTGGGCTACAAATATAGTCAAATTGAAAAAAAAAAGCAGTATTACATAGAGTAGTTACAAAGTAACAATGCCCGCATGAACCTAGTATATAAAAAGCAAAAATGGAATATAAAAATGAATGAGAAGCTTAAAATAATATGCTCATAACAATTTCCATTAACAAATGGAATATAACACTACCTGCAACAGGTTACATTAATCATAAGAGTTAATAACACCTAAACAACATAACAAAAAATATGGGTGAATATTACCACTTAAAAAACATCCCAACCATGGTCATTGTGTGCCATTAACATAGTAAAACTACATACTAATTATATTCACAATACATAACATATTATATGCTTGAAAAGTTGTTGTTATAAAAAAGAACTTCAATCTGGTTGTTGTTGACAAAAATAACTTCCCCTTCTTAGTTGTTACTGTCATTAAGAGTGTTCAAAATTATTGCCTTAATTGGTTGAATTATCTGCACCTTAAAAAAAACATACATTAATATGAGTAACTAACCACTAGTGTCATGACCCAAAACAAGGGGTCATGACCGGCGCTAGGGAACGGGAATTCTTTCGAATCCGGAATCCGTAGCAAGTCTTAAAAATAAAAGTATGCAATAAAATAAAATAAATATAATATTATTCACGAAAATTAAATTTCAAATAATAAAATAATTTCTTAACTTTCTTTAATAACATAAAATCACGTCTTATATATATATCATAAATAGAAATCTAAAACATGCAACCTAAGCAATGCATATATATTATAATAACTCACAATTGTGCGCTCCTCGAGATGGATCCGACGGATCTGGTCCACTAGATCTCGGTCTCGGCGCAACTAAAAAATAAATAATAATACAAAAATCAATATAATTCTAACTTAACTTCTAAAGACTCGATCTAGGATTTTAAACACAGACAAAGAAAATGAATTAGATCCGATGTCACGTTTTATGAGAATTCTACCGAAAATTTGGCAGAACCTCCTCTGTAAAACGGACATCTCTCTACTTAAAAAGTAGAGTCGGTCCTGCAAGAAAAATACATTTCGAATAGAATTCACAAAATATTCTCACAACCCTCAGTCGGAATCCCAAACTGCAAATTCTATCGACCGAGGTTCACAATTCACAATAAAATACACAAAATATATTAAAATTTCATAAATACAAAAAATACCCTTTAAGTACCAAAATATAGTAATTTAAATATTTAAACATTAAAAATAATTATTTCACCGATATTTACTTAAAAACCCTAATATTAATATAATATTAATAAAAATCGATATATCTCGATAAATTCACAAGTATTAATGAAAATTCATTTTATAAATCCAAATTACTCAATTAGTCCAAAAACATACTAAAATTATTAGAAACCCATTTATTTACAAAAATAGTATACTATATAAAATTTGAAAATAATTTTCAAAAAATAGTATTAATTAGTTAAAATTAGTAAATAATTCATGAAAAATCATTTTTATACTTCAACAAATATTTAAAACCAATTAAATTAATATTTAACCAAAATTACTATCAAATTACCAAATACCCTTAGTATATACAAATTCACATAATATACTAAAAATACTCAAAAATTCAATAAAAATTATATAAATACTCTAAAATTATTTTCTCAACATATAATTCAATAAAATCAACAAATATACTCAATTAACCAATTAATTTTAACAAAATACACATTTAACCTAAATTTCCAAAATTGACATAAACTAAATAACATTATAAAAATTACACAAAAATTAAAAATTAAATTCTAAAATTAATTTCAACTGCCAAAAACACTAGAAATCACAATTTCACAATTTATTTAATTAATTTACGAAAATAATAAAATAATAAAAATTTCACAAAAATCAAAATAAATTCCAAAAATTACACAAAAATTTCCAAAGGTAGATTAAGCTAAGGGGAACAATATTTGTAAAGGAATTATGCTTGAATCACAATGAATGAAGTTCAAAAAATTCAAGAACCAAAAATGGCCAAAATTGGAAACTAGCTTAAAACCTTACCAAATCAAATTTTTAGGCAAAAGGAAGCTTAGAATCGTTCTCTAGGGAGTCTCAAGAGTCCAACGGCACCAGAATTACCAATTTTGGTGGCCGGAATGGACTTGAACGATGAAGGGAGTGACTTACGGTCAAATCGAGTTCTTCAAGCTCCACAGGCGCCGGAGAGGATGACAGGAGGAGGCAGAGCTATTGGAGGAGGAGGTGGACGTCCAGGAGGCACACCGATAGAAGTCGGTCGGAGTTACAGCGGTGAGGGGATGGTGAGGGTGAAGAACGAGATGGGGAAGGGGAAGAAAATAGGTGTTTGATTATTTGTATATATATATATATATTATTATAACTTTATATTATAATATTCAATAAACTTTAATATATACACAATAAACACACACCACACATTTATACACATGCATAATTAAATATATATACATATATATATGTAACTCAAGAAAAATACAATACATACAAATTATTAAAACATAATTTATACACCATTTAATTATTAACCCTAATATTATTCATGCATGCAAAATAATCCATTATTCATAAAAATTTAGGTCAATAATATAATTCATTAAAATAATAATATTAAAATATTAATGCTCTAAGTTAAAGATTTATTAAAACACTATTTTTCGAAATAAAAATAGTTTAAAAACATGTTTACGTTAAATATATTAATTAACCATAAAATAATAACGATAATAATTCACAAATAGTAAACTAATCAATTATAATTTCAAAATTATTAACACTGCATATCCTATTTTACATTAAAATAATTTAAAAACTCAGGTTATAACAACTAGATACTTATTATGAATGGACTTAAAGAAATAACTTGTATTAATATTACTTACTCCAGGTACATGGAATTTGTCAGTTACCCACTAGTCATAAGTTTTAAGTTTTATCCCTTTACTTTTATAAAAAGATTTCCAAGTTGGTAGCTTACTTCTTGGAGTGAAATGTACCCCAAACCTATGGTTTATGGGAGTCTCGTCCCCTCTTAAATTCGGTGCACCACTACTACATTAACTTCTAACAGTAACATTAGGTGGACATTGGCCACCACCCATATTACACCCAATTGAACCTGCATTTATACCATTTTCTTTCTCCTTATATACTTTAACAGATGAGCATCAACTCAGGTTTCAGTTTTAAAGCAATTAAGGCATATTTAATTTTTAAAAACCATAAATATGGGTGAATATTACCTTTGTTTATTGATTTTTTTTTTGCTGCTCTGGTAGTAATCTTGCACAAAATCAGCTTCAGCCTGAGAAGTTATTTGTTGATGCCTACTATCAATTTCCATATGAGCAGTTTGTGTCCTTGTCTTCCTTTTCTTAGATGTTGAACCTTGTCAAGAAAAAAAGACAACCAATGAGTTATTTGTGTTAACAAAAAATTGAGAGGACATAGGAAACAGTTTATAGTGGTATATTTTATTGACCTGAATTAGTGTTGAGCGATTTAGGTAACCCCTCATATTATATCCAACATTCTTGCATTATTTGCAAGTCATTTGCAAACCAACCCGAGACAATTTCCTAACCTTTTTTAGCTCATTTTTATCAATTGTTCGCTTTGTCTTAGGCTTGCTTAGAAGCTTCCTAAAAGCAAGTGGGAAGATTACTTCTTTTTTTTTATTTTCTCTCACATATCTTTTCCTCTCAATGGTTGTAAAACATACGAGTATACTTTGATATAGGTATGTTTATGATACCAATGTGCATCAAACTCTTCAAGATCTTTATCCACCATAATAATAACACACACTACATATTGATAAGGGATTCCACTTAAATCTCATTCTCTACATGTATAAATTCTCTTCTCAAGATACACTGTGTGTGTATTTGATGCATTATATATATTAGTGATCTCAAATCCTTCTTCACTATTGAATTTATTGTGCCATGAGTATGACAACCCCTTATTCTTTTCCAACTTCTCTAAAATTCTTGGTGAAATTTCTGAAATTCAAGATTGCACATACTTCTTTTCTTGGTAATCCTATTCATCACTTGTAGTTATAATAAGCTTGAATCATGCATCCATTATCCATCCATTAAATATTCCAGCCATGTTATTGTCAACCACATCATCATTGGATTCACATGTGAAGAATACCTTGCACCATTGAAGTAGAGGGTACCTAAACATGTTATCCACAGCTCCAACCCCAACATTCTCTACATCTTTGATGTTATTTGTCAACTCTACCTTGAAGGTGCTTTTTGCTACTACCCAAAAAGGCACTTTGTTTATCATCTCCCCACCATTTTTTAGCCCATATTACATATATATGCCTTGCGCACATCTTATTATACATCTTAGGTAACTCATCTTGTATTTTACTATTAAGAACCTGCATAAATAAATATTAGAAATATTAACTTAAAGTGTGAGTGCATTAAATAATATAATAAAATAACCTTCTACATGTAATTAAATAACCAAACAGTAAAGGAAACTGAACTTTTGCATATTTGAAATAATATTATAACCTTGTCCATCACCAAAAGGAAGATCAAACTTTAAGCAAGGTAAAAACCATACCCAATTAAACTTGTTTTCAATAGAAACTATTGCCCCTACTATTGGGAACATTTGATTATTCCCATCCCTCCCAATAGCACATAAAATTTGGCCTTTACACTTCCCCTTTAAAAAACTTATTGACCTTAGCAAGGTAGCAATCTTAATTTTGAGTAATTAATGTGTTTACTTCAAGTGTGTATAAGTTAGGAACAATTTAGAAGTCAAAATAATAATGAAATATTGAAGAAAAATTATTCCAAAAAAATCATTATAAGTGTTATCTTGACCGAACTAATTACATGGACTAATTTGCACAAATAATTACAATTTAGGTTGAAGTCCTGATCAGGATCAAAGCAGTCCCAAGCGAGGCCAAAACAGTCCTTAGCGAGACTAAAAAAAGCTTGTTGATTCATTTTATACATTTAAGCGTTCAATTAAGCTCTCTAAACTCTTCTAAAAATTCATTTTTATTATTGTAAACTCTTATGAGAGTTGGTAAGTGATTAGAATAGATATTTTTTTCTTTTATTTTCAGGGATTAGAAAATGGGAAGTGAGATTCTATTCTAAAGGAATTGGTTTAAGTGTTTAGTCATATTCATACATGTGAAGTTGAACTTTCTTACTTCTCACTTGTGTGTTTTCCTTACAGTAATTTTCTAAAGTCTCCCATATTTCCTTGGCCAACATATAATATTGTAGTTTGCCTTTTCTTTTCTCTTATCATAGAGGAGACTAGAGTAATTATAGCCTTTTTAGTTTTATGATTTTCTTCCTTTTGATCTATGCTCTATTGGTTTCTTAAAAGAGTAGTTATCACATTATCAATAATAGTTTTAGGCAGTTCCTAACCTCTTAGGAAAATGTTTGAAAGCTTGATAGAATCGTAATCAAGATATAGCTCTATCTTAAACTTCTAATGAGGATAGTCACTGCCATTAAAGAATGGTCTAAGTGAAGAAATTTTTTGAGATTCACTCCCAATGATATTGTATTCTAATAATAAAGTAACTAGAATTCAAGCTTTGATACTAATTGAAAAAGTCCTAAAAGGGGTGAATAAGACTATTGAATAAAATGACAAATTAAAAGAACTCTTTGCAAGAATTGAATGAGAATTGAGAAAGAAGAATGAATAACACAAAAATTTAAGGAGTTCAGATTCAACAATAATCTTACATCTCTACCAAACTTATCGCTAAGTTAAGATTTTCAATCACCCACAATTTTATTCACAAGATCAAGATTACACAAGAGTTTTATGGCTCACTTTTATATCTTTATAACTTGAGTTTTCTAGGCTCACTCAAAAATCAAATGACAAGTATTTTCAAGACTCACACTAAAACCAAAATCTCAAGTGTTTTAATGGCTAAACACTTAAACCAATTCCTTTAGAATAAAATATCACTTCCCATTTTCTAATCCTAGAAAATAGAAGAAGAAGAATATCTATTATAACACTCACCATCTCTCACAAGAGTATATAAAATCAAAAATTGAATTGAAGAAAAGTTTAAAGAGCTTAATTGATTGCTTGAATATATAAAATGAATGAATAAGTTTTTTAACCTCAAAACAATCTTCAGATGTCATATTTATACTTAAGTAATCCAATTATAGCTGTTGGAAGTAATAATTTTATTCTCAACATAAATCAAGTCCATCTGAATGAAAATTTAGACTTTTGCGCTATATTTTGTCAGGTCCTGGTTAGGATATCCTCTGTCTTGATCGGGACAAGCCTTAAATAGCCATTGCGAGCTGTTATAATTGAAAACCTGCCCTATTCTTGATCAGTATGGCCATGTCCCAATCAAGATTGCCCTGTCCTGAGCAAAGTCCTAATTGAGACATTCAATCGGGATAGGTTATGCCATTTTAATGCATTTTTACTCCTTTTGGTCCCGCTCAAGACTACTTTGGTCTTGGTAGAGATTATAATAGAAATTATAACTTTTTGTGCAATTTAGTCCCTGTGATGAATCCGGTTGAGATAGCACTTGCAATGACTTTCCGGAATCATTTTTCTTCAATATTTCATTATTATTTTGACTTTTAAATTATTCCTAACTTATACACACTTAAAGCAAACACATTAGTTGCTTAAAATTAAGTTTATAAAGATTAAAATCAAGATTGCTACCTTACTAAGGTCAATAATCTCCCCCTTTTTGATTTTGACAAACTTATTTTGAGTTTAATAAAAATATATTGTAGAATGTGTGAACAATTTGTGTTAATAATGAATATATGAAATGAGAACAAATATATTTCTTTATTTCTCCTTTTATGAATATAGACATAATAAGAAATATAAATTTTTATTCTAAATGACACAAAAGATATCATGACAATGATTATAGTCCTTTAAAACATAAAAGAATGTTTGATAATATGAAGAAAATAATTTTAAATACCTAATGCATCATAAAATAGTACAAACATGATCATATAGAGCTTAACTAGTTAATGGATTATGTGGCACTTAGCATATTATAATTATGACCATTAAGCATAAATATCACATTGCTTTTTCTCCCCTTTTATGAAACAATAGAGGAAACAAAAGACCATGAACCAAAACAATGAAAAAGCAAATATACATAAAATCTTTATGAGATAGATGTGTCATTTAAGCAATGTTCTCTTTAAAAAATTTGATATTAAGGACACACTATTACTTATACAAACACATCTTTTAAACAAAAATAATTTAAAATTAACTAAAGTATACATGCAAACTTAATTAAAGATTAAAACAATTTCTAAAATAAACAAATAAGTTAGGTGGAGACGTAAGATTGTTGTTGAATCCAAACTCCTTAAATCTTTGTATTCTTCATTCTTTCTTCTTAACTTTTATTCATTCTTTATAAAGAATTATTTTAATTTATCATTTTTATTCGATAGTCCTATTCACCCTCCTTTAGGACTCTTTTAAAACTTTTATATAATCCTATAATATGCCTACAACCTTTAATCTATCCTTGCTTAGACCTATGGAGACAGACATAAAACCTTTCAAAAAGGTTTAACTTTTCAAGGTTCTCTTTGTTAGCTTTCACTAAACATATTAAACCCAAGATTGGACATAAGAACTTCTTAAACTTAGTCATATAAATGGGTAAATTACTAAGTAAAATCCCCTTAAATCTATTTCAAAATCTTAATTTTTATGGTTTTTGCAACTGAATTGAATACATGTAATTTGTATTCCAACTTGCAAAGTTGCACTATCTTTTTTATTTTAATCTCAATTGGGTTATAATAACATTCTTTAATAAAATGACAATGAAATTAGATGTTGTTATTTTATTTTGGCTCTCTTCAGTACAACTATGCTTAGGATGATATGTTTTCATAATAAAAACACCTTCATTTTTTTTATGTTCTAGCAAACAACACCTATGGATAGTATTTTTTGCAATGTGCCTTAACCCTATTAGGTTCATTTTTTACAAAATGAACACTTTTGCCCTTCATGATAACGTACTTAGTAACAACATATCTAAACTAGTTCACATTATCAAATATCATGCTAAGACAAAATTCAGGTATTATTGAGATTATATCATATCTAACCTTAGAACTAGGTTTTCTCAATGCATCATCCCCACAACTAACATCTTAATTAATGCAGTAGCTACCTAAGTCATTACTATCAATATACTTAGAGCTATTTGATTTTTCCTCATCAGACCTACCCCTTATTTCATTATCCTCTACTGCCTCGTCTTCATCTAGATCCTCCCCATTAACTTCTACCTGAACCTACTCTCCCATCTCATTATTTAAAACCTGTGCTTTGGTTTTTCCTATATTCTCTAACTTTATTTTGAGCTTCTTGTAACTCATCATCATCATCATCAATTAATATACTGACAGGAACAAGGAATTCATAAAAATTTTGATGAAGATCATTGTTATCTTCTTCCTCTTCTACCTCTTGTACCCTCTCAGTTCCCACCTCCCCTTCACTGTTAAATACATTATTATTTTCCTTAACCCCTCTCCTCACTTGTACAAATGGTGTGGTCAATAAACAAGTGAAGGTTTCCATGAGGTTGTAATTGCTTAGTTAAAGTCAACATACTTACATCATTTGTTAACACCACAAAAAACCCACTAGTTGAACTTTGTAGTACAGACCCCCAATATTATCATATCCCAACTCTTTAACAAATGATAGTAAAGTTGGATAAAATAATAAATCCAAATCAAAATAACCATTTGCTACCTTAGTTTTGCCCCTAACATATCTACCCTTAACTATTTTACCTTTATGGTGAAATATGAGCTGCACATACATATCACCCATTCCTATAAATGGAAAAAATAACCACATCACCCACCAATTCAACACCACAAATATTTTGTCTATTTAATGCATGTTATTTTCACTAGTAATAATGCATATGACAAAGGAAATGATTTTTAAATCATTATATTTGAACAACCAAGGACCACAACAACACTATATTTGCTTTTTAAAGCACATTCAATTTTTTAACGTTATGAAAATGACATGATACACCAAATTCTAAATTGTGATAATTAAAAAAAATTCCTTTTCCATATCTTTTCTAAACAACTCTATAGTCCACTACAACTTTTTTATATTTTCACCAACTTGAACTCTACGCAATGTCTCCACTTTATGAGCAAATTGAAGAAAAAGAAGAGACAAATAAGGAACACCGAGATTGTATTATGATAGGTAATAAGAAGAGCAATGTTATATTTTTGTGAATCAATTAAAAATAAGAACCGAGTGAAACTGACCTATAACAGCTTCAAACAATAATGGGGGGAGGAAGAAATAAACTTCTATCATTCAATTAAGGATTTCCTTTATTATATTTAGGGGAAATCCAATTATTAGGGGTATAAAAGTCATTTAACATTCTTTTCATGTTTATTAATCCTAGTGTCACGACCCAAAATTAAGAGTCGTGACTGACACTAGGGAATAGGAATTCTTTCGAATCCGGAACTCGTAGCAAGCCTAAAAATAAAAACATGCATAACATAAATAAAAAGTATGATAGAATTAAAAAATTTTCAAATCAATATATAAAAATGGATACTCATTATCTTTTCATAAATAAATATATATTCATATAGTGTTAAAATACAATTCTCAGAGTATAAAGTATCAAACAAAACAATATTCTACTAATACAATAACACTACTACTGTAGTTTTTAGAATACAAATCAGAGTTCAAAATATACATTTACATAAAATAGCCAAGACGGAAGAACACTGGTGAAGAACTCTACTTCTAAGGTATGACGATATAGGATCTCCTAAAAAAATAATTGAGGGGGGTCAGACCTCACCGAGTGAATTATTATACTATATATACATGCATCTAAACCATATCTAGTCAAGCATTCTTATATATATACACACGCATTTCACACAAATGTCAAACTCTGCTTTTATAAATATAATAAATGCAGAAAATATTTATTTTAATATATGAAAGATCAAATAGAATCCTATTAATCGCAACTTTAATAAATTATATCATCCCTCTAGCCATACAGGATCACTTAAATCCAAGTAAATCACTTATTCCATTTTGGACAGTAGATTGGCCCCGAGACGCTAAGTCAACCGAGCTCCAGCAGTCTGACTGTCAGTGTGATTGACCCTAAGACACTTGGTCAATCGAGCTCCAGTAATCATATCGTCAATCACATCACATCTCAATCAAATCAATTAAATCATTATCAATTAATCATAATCACCACAATTAATTCTTACTCAACCCTAATCTATCGCACTAGTACGTATACGGTCCTAGTGCTGCCCACTAGATAGCACGTTCTATTGATATCCTTCATTTAAAATAAATATTACATCCAAGAAATAAATAATGTAAAATAACATTCATAATAGCAAAATAAACCATATATATATATATATATATATATATATATATATATATATAAAATATACTTAAAACAAATTAAGTATATTTCAAGTATATATATATATGTAAAATAAATTCAAATCAATCATGAAATATACTAAAATAAACCCATAATATACTAAAAATATGTTAGGTTTAAATCAATAATAAAACATGCATATATTTGAAAATATATAAAAAAATATACCAAAAATATATTTAAAAATAATTTAAGTACAAATCAATAACATGACATGCATTTATTTAGGAATATACCTAAAATATACTGAAAATACACATAAAGTATACTAATCATTTAATAAAACAATTATAAATAAATATACATTTAAAACATATATATATACTAAAAATAAACCTAATTACCTAGTATGCATATATAAAAAATAAACCCTAAATATATCAAAGATATTGTAAATGTATATAGAAAATATGCACACATATACATCAAGATATACTAAAAATAAACTAAGATTATACCAAATCATATTATAATTTAAATCATTTTTAAAAGCATATAATGAAAATGAAAAATCCTAAGTCATGCACCCTATATGCAATACATATATATACAGTATAATAACTCATTGATTAGCGCTCTACAAGACAAACTCGGTGGGCCTGGTCTGTTAGGTCTCAGTCTCGGCGCAGCTAGAAAAATAAAATAACAACAACCATCAGAATAAATTCTAATTGTACGCTTTTAGAATTACTATAGAAAGACTCAATCAAAAATTCAAAACTAGACTCGGACGAGTTGTCACGTTTTACGAAAAATCTATTGAAATTTTGGCAGAGTCTCCTCTGTAAAACAGACATCTCCCTACAAAAGTAGGGTCAATCCTGCACAAAAAATACACTTCTAAAATTACCAAATACTCAACACTTCGGGTTGGGACTCCAAACTCTATAAATCCCCAACCGAGGTTCACAATTCACAAATCAACCGTATTAACAGTAAAATAATAAAAACCATCAAAAACCCGTAAAAATATCTAAAAGTCTTTATTTTCCAACTAAAACATAAAAGTCTAATTTAAATAATATTTGATAATAAAAATTCATAAATGGAATAAAATTCTCATTTTATAATTAAATTAACATAAATTGTAAATAATATTTAAAATCACAATTTAACATCATGAAAATAATAAAATACACATTTACCCCTATAATATAAAATATCCAATACACTAAATAATTTCCTCAAAAATTATAAAATCATCAAAATTATTTAATCAACATATATCATACTAATATCAACCAAAACACATATTTAACCAATAATTTCAACAAAAATACTTATTTAACTTAATAATTCAAAATACAAATAAATTATATTAAATTCCATAAAAATTATATAAATTCATAAAAATTATTTTATCAACAAATAACATTCTAATATCAACTAAAACACACAATTAAACTCTAATTTCAACCAAAAATACACATTTAACTCAATATCCAAACTTTACATAAACTATAATTATTTCTAAAAATTACACAATATTCTCAAAAATTAATTTCTCAACACCAAAATTAATAACAATAATTTAACCAAATTCATAATTTAATTAATTAATTAACAAAAATTCATTTTTAATTATTAAAATATTCAATAATTAACCAAAAATCAAACAAAATCAGAAAAATAAATTAAAAATATCTATGAGTAGATTAAGATGCATAGATCATTATTTCTAAAAGAAAATATCAAAAGTCCATTAAACTCAAGCTAAAAAAATTTAAAAAGAATTTGACATAAATTAAAAATTGCATAAAACTCACAAATGGTTAGCTTTGAGCATTGATCAAGCTCAAAATCAACTTCCCCTCAACTCAAGGAGTTGATCCAGCTAAAGAAGTCGAGCTCCCACTGTAAAAAATGGCTCCAGCAACATGAAGGAGTTTGCTATTGCTGTTGCTCATGCTGGTTCCGACAACTCCAAAGGAAGACGATGAAGAAGAAGGGAGGAGGAGGTGATGGATGGCTGTTGGCGTGAAGGTTGAAGAAGCACAGTGATTTCATGAAATCGAGACTTCACAGAAGGAGAAGAGGAGGAAATGGTCTACTGCAACTTTATTTTTCATGTATATAATAATAATAATAATATTATTATTATTATTATTATTTATATATATATATATATATATATATATATATATATATATATATATATATAGGTACACACATGTACAATAATGTACATAATATAAAATTAACACCAATTAAAATTAATACTATTAATAAAATAATGTTCATAATAATATTAAACAATAAAAATAATACTAATGATAATAATAATGAAAATAACAACCATGATAATAAATACACACATAAAATAATGCTTACATAAACAATTAAAAATAAATAATGATGATAACAATACAAATAATATAATTTATTAAAAATAATAATAATAATAATATCCATAATACTAATATAACAATTTAATAATAAAATAAATAATGTAGGTTGATAAAATAGTAATGTACATAAATTAATATTATTAAACTATTACCATCCGAAATAATAAATTTTAAAATAAAATATTTACGTTGAAAATATTATTAAATATAAAATAATAATTATTAATCATAAAATAATAAAATAAATAAATTTAACTTTTAAATTTATTAATACTGTATATCTCATTAAATAATAAAATAATTTAAAAATCAGGATTATTACACCTAGTCAGTAAACTTTTGACCAAACAACAAAAGGACTTAAATATCTTACTCTTTTTAGCATAGCATAATTTTCGCATGAATTTTGTCAGTGAAGAAAGGACTTATTAATTAATTAAATAAATGTTTAGGGGCTGAATAGAATAAACTTGCATAATTCCGGAGCTTATTTATGGTTTTTGTCTAATATTAACAACCAAAATGATTTCAAGAACCAGTATGTTGTGATCTATAATTCCTAATAAGCCACAAACCTGTTCACGAGGACTTGGTCTAGTATAGTCAAGCTTTTTTTTTAGGCATTTGAAAAGGACTCAGATTCAAATTTTTCTCTCTTAGATGTGTAACCGAGTTAAATTGACTTGTAAACTACTTCGAAATTGATTTGAGAAAAACTCAAAAGTTCCTTAATTATTGTTGAGTCGAGCTCAAACTCGAACTACTTGAATAGACTATTGAGTTGAAATCAAACTCCTAAATAAGTGACTTGATTAAACGAGTCTAATTGAGTGTGTATATTTAACATTTTACCTTTTTATTTTAATATAATTATAAATATATTTTATCGAACTAAATCAATTTTGACATCAAGTTTAAACTTGAGTCGAGTTTAAATATTTTAAAATATATATTTTAAAAATTTTATTTAATTAATCGAGTCAAATTCAAGTATATATCCTATTTTATTGAGTCGAGCTCGAGTTTAAAAATAAAAAGCTAAATTGAGTTCGAATTTTGAGTTTAAAAGGTTGAGCCGAGTTCGAAATCAACAGTGCGTGGACTTGACTCGGCCCCTACTCCCTGTCCTTCCATTATACTAGTATAAAAAAAATGGATAATGATTTGTGTAGTGAGTAGCAACACTACAGTGCATCGCTACCCATTACACAAAAACAATATTGCCCTTCTTTATTTTTTTATTTCATTATTAACAAAAATTTACAAGTTACGTATATTTAAATTTTTATACGACGAGTTTACTTGTGTTCAATTTAGATTTTAGATTCCAACATATATATATACATATTTTACTAAAAATTAAAATTTAAAAAAATAAAAAAATTTCATTTGATTATTAAATTTTTTTTACAAGTTACAATTATTTAAATCTTTATACAATGAGTTCATTTATGTGTAACTTAAATTTTAAATTCCAAAAAAATTTCACCAAAAAACTGAAATTTAAAAACAAAAATAAAAAATAATATCATTTAATTATTAAAAAAAATTTACAAACTATAGATATTTAAATTTTTATATGATGTCATCTTGTATAACTTAATTTTTAGATTAAAAAAATAAAATTAAAAAAAATTACAAAAATAAAATTGATTTGTGGTAAAACGGGCATTGCAGCCAGTTGGACATGTATTCCGGTCCAAGACAATAAGGACAGCTGAAAAAAATCATAAGTTTAAATTTGAATCCACTTGGCTCTAAAACGTTGCATTTAATAAAAATAGCAAAAGAAAAGATTTCTAAAGCTCATTGATTATCAAAATTGCATACAAATGATCAGAATTCAACAACTTATACATAAGGAGCGAAATTTCTTCAATCTGATTGCAATAACAAGATGCATTAGCTCCAAAAGCTCCTCTAGTTACTGCAGTAATGCTACAAAAGTAATGAGCTTTGGTGACGGAAGCCACGGAGCTATTGGATTACCCACTTCGCTTTCTGGAATTGGAACTGATGCGTACGAGCCCACCATCGTTTTCGGCCTTCCCTCCGATGTTATCGGACTCTGCGCTGGTCATTATCACTCTCTTGCTGTCACTTCTACAGGTCAACTCTGGTCTTGGGGTCGTAATCACGAAGCCCAACTCGGGCGTGACATTCTTGCACCCAGGTTAACTCTAGTTACGCTCTTTATTCGATTTTCATTTGCAATAGAACGATAAAAGCTGCTGACTCTGCGTTTTGAGTAGATTGAATTTTCAGTTTCTCTTGCATGCTAAGTGTTTGTTTTATTGCCGCTATGACTCCTAACTGATTAATAACATCATAACCTTGTAAAAGAAGTGCATTTTGAAAGAAATAAAATAATATGCAGAAATTGTAATGAATTTTGTCTTTTGCAAGAATTGATGTGTTTTATTCAAAGCAATCGAAATTGGATGCTTATAATTTATGCATTAAGAAGAGAGTTACTTGCTGACCACCAAATCTTGATTCCAAGCAGAGATACATGGAATGAACCAAACAAAGTTGAAGGGTTGAATCAAGTCCATGTCCTTTCTGCATCTGCATCTGGCGTTGTCTCTGCGGCCATTGCAGATGATGGTTCCTTATGGGTTTGGGGAAAGTCTAAGAGGGGTCAGCTTGGCCTTGGCAAAGGAATCACAAAAGCTTTGATCCCTTCTAATGTTGAAGCACTTTCAGGAGAGAAGATATTCAAGGTAGACACTTAGAAAAAAGGTAGATAACTTTTTAATGACACGAGCTTTACTATTTATATTGATCCATTCAAATGCGGTGGTGGGTTCAAATTGGTTGATTGAATTCAGTGCCTTGTTTTGGCTTCAACAGGTATCATTTGGTTGGGGGCATGCTCTTGCTCTAACTGATGATGGAAAACTGTTTGGCTGGGGTCATTCGGCTGATGGTAGATTGGGAAAAATTAGAGGAGCTGTAGAGGTGTCAGCACTGGATTCTGGTGCGGATATGGTTAGAGCTAACCAGCAAGTTGGAAGACCGATGCTGGAAGCTACTGAAAGACTGGTTTTAGAAGGAATGGAGAAGGAAAATGACATGCCAATAGTCTGGGATCCTTGTCCAGTTGAAGAATTGTGTGGCACCGAAGTTGCAGACATTGCCTGTGGGCTTGATCATTCCTTGGTTCTTTGTCGTAAGTAACTCTATGTGACTTTCTTGGCTAAAAGAGGTTAAATTCATATCAGTGTTACCAAAGTTTTTAGGTCACAAAATTATCTTTACTTGTTTATTGCGATTATCTTATTCAGGTGATGGCACATTATTGAGTTCTGGAAGCAATATATATGGTCAGTTGGGCAGAGTAAATCATGATATAGGATTGTTTCCAGTTGATTTCGATTTCCAACCTTTGTCTATAGCAGCAGGCCTTGGCCATTCTTTAGCAATTTGCTTGGTTGCATCATCAGTTGATGAAAGAGATGCCTCAAACATTGTTTCATGGGGATGGAATCAGAGCTCCCAGCTTGGGAGGCCAGGGCCAGAGAACATCCCATTGGAGGTTGAGGGTTTAACAGGCGAGAATCCTGTTTCAGTCTCTGGAGGGCGAGTCCACTCCATTGCTCTCACGTCCAAAGGGGAGGTGTGGGTTTGGGGGTGTGGGAAGAATGGCAGACTTGGGCTAGGGAGTTCTACCGATGAAGTTGAGCCAATTTTGCTCGACAGTTTAGAAGGCTGTGAAGTTCTACAAGCAGTGTCTGGCTTCGATCACAATCTAGTCTTGATATCTCAGTGACTCAAGTGCAACTGTTTAAAACTTCTCCTCGACTTCTTGAGTTCTAGATGCAATGTGGATAGAATTTGACATGCTTCAGTGTTGCCTCCTGATTTTTTAATAGAATAAAATTGCCAAAAGAAGTTAAACTTGACCAGTGGAATGATGCGCCAATGCAAAGTTTGTGCTACACTACATTTTTCCTGAGATGCAAGTTTATAGATGATGACTTGTTAGTAAACTGAAACTCGCGATAGATATAGTTGCACTTCCTTGTTTTGTAATTTAATTTATTTCAGTTTAGCACTTGACTTTCAATATCAGAATCAAGCACATTGAAGAAATTGCTTGCAGTCTCGATGTGATAATTTGATGCAGGATTTCAAATCATTGCACAAAAAGTCCTACATTAACTAAAACATTTGTTGGTGTACAGTACATTGATTTCACTACATTTAAAAATCAAGTTATAATTATAATGAATTCATTAAATTGCTTGATTTTCACTTCAGAAATCAAGTTATTTATTTTAATGTTTGGTTTCAACAATTGTAATACTTTTTAATTTTATTAAAAAATAATTAAATTAAGGACAAATGAATATAAAATAAATTGATGAAAGTTTGTATTTAATTTTTTTTATTTAATGTATTGATAGATGTATTTTTAGGTGTTAAAAAATAATTGAAATTTAAAATAAATAAAATTTTGAGAGACTAAATTGTTTTATAATATTAAAATAGAGTGATTAAACTGTTTTATCTTTGTAAAATAGAAGGATCTAAATTTTTTTAATAGAAAAGATTCATCAAATTTTTATCGGATAGATTAAATTGTTAATGAAATGAAAACTGCGAGATAAAAAAATTTAATTTTCAAATAAAGAGAGAAATGTGAAAGAATTAAGTCAAATGTTAAGAAAATGTAATTTATTTTCTATTTTTTTATTTTTTTATGGATGTGGTATTACTAACTCTTTTTCAATAGATTACATTACTATCATTAGTTATTAGTATTAACATATTTTTCTTCAAAAAAAATATTAATATATTTAATAATAAATGACTTATTATATATATTTTTAAATGTAGTAAACTTAGAAAGATTCATCAAAAATATTTTTTCATTGTTATATATAACTTTATTCCAAACTTCAATTTAAAAATACATGAAGATTTTATAAATTTGCACATTTTAATAGTTTTATTCACTAAAAAAAATGAGTGTATATATTTCGCATATAATTTTTTTACATACTTTTTTTTAGGAAAACAAATGATACATACTTAAAATTTAAAAAATAAAATACAAAAATTGCATGTCTGTTCAACCCAATCAGGCGCAGCCACTTTGCCATTCTAACTCAACTCGTGGTAGGTGGAGTAGGCAAGTGATGGTAGGTATTATGAGCTTTGAATTCCACCTTCTCCTGCGCCTGTTTCTTCATAGCACATCACCCTTTTAAACAGAAAATATCTATTTTTCAGTAAAACAAGAAGGGAGCAATGGCAATTTACGCAACAATTATGGATGGCATAGAGTGGTATACAGGACTATCACCGGCAGCCTTCTTCACAATAGCAGCTCTCATGGTGGTAGTTTACAAAATGGTGTGCAGCATGTTCGTGGACCCAGAAGAGTTAAATCATAAGCCAATGAATAATGTTCATCATGGTCTCGATCAAACCCCCAAGATCTCAGAACCAGTTCAATTAGGAGATGTTACTGAGCAAGAATTGAGAGCTTATGATGGTTCTGATCCTAGTAAGCCACTTTTAATGGCTATTAAAGGTCAGATCTACGATGTCTCTTCCTCTAGGATGTTTTATGGTCCTGGTGGTCCATATGCAAAGTTTGCTGGAAGGGATGCAAGCAGAGCCTTGGCTCTTCTGTCTTTTGACCCTCAAGACTTGACGGGAAATCTTGAGGGTCTTACTGAATCCGAGCGCGAAGTTTTGCAAGACTGGGAATATAAATTTATGGAAAAATATGTGAAGGTTGGGCAGCTTGTAACTGAAGATACGATGAGTATGGAAATAGGAGGTGGAGAAAAAGTCGAACAAACCCAGAAACATGAAACAGATGGAGAAGAGTGAAGACCCACTTTTTTAAGCATACCCTTTTTTGGCGCAAAATGAAGGGTGCTTGTAGACATGATTCTGAGCGAGAAAACTATGGTTGGTAATAATTTTTCGTGTCAGATTACTCTTTTTTTTTTTTTTTTTGAAATTTGCTATTGCTAAGGCCAATATGTTCCTTGTAAGGCTTGTAGAATTTGGAATACACTTATACTTTTCTTCCTAAAAGCATTTGAATCCACTTTGCATTTAATAAGAATAGAAACAAAAAGATTTCTAGAGCTCATTGATTATCAAAATCGCATACAAATGATCAGAATTCAACAACTTATACATAAGGAGCAAAACCTCCTCGATCTGATTGCAACAGCAACATGCATTAGCTCCAAAATCTCCTCTAGTTATTGCACTAATGCTACAAAAGTAATGAGCTTTGGTGATGGAAAACCACGGAGCTTTTGGATTACCCACCTCGCTTTCTGGACTTGGAACTCATGCCTACGAGCCCACTATCGTTTTCAGCTTTCCCTCTGATGTTGTCGGACTCTGCGCTGGTCATTATCATTCTCTTGCTGTCACTTCTACAGGGCAATTCTAGTCTTGGGGTCGTAATCACGAAGCCCAATTCGGGCGTGACATTCTTGCACCCAGGTTAACTCTAGTTACGCTCTCTATTCGATTTTCATTTGTAGTAGAAGGATAAATGCTGCTGACTCTGTGTTTTGTGTAGATTGAATTTTCAGCTTCTTTCGCCTGCTAAGTGTTTGTTTTATTGCCGCTATGAGTCCTAACTGATTAATAACATCATTACCTTATAAAAGAACCGCATTTTGAAAGAAAAAACAAATAATATGCAGAAATTGTAATTTTTTGTCGTTCACAAGAATTGATGTGTTTTGTTCAAAGCAATCGAAATTGGATGCTTATAATTTATGCATTAAGAAGAGAGTTACTTGCTGACCACAAAATCTTGATTCCAAGCAGAGATACATGGAATGAACCAAACAAAGTTGAAGGGTTGAATCAAGTCCATGTCCTTTCTGCATCTGCATCTGGCGTTGTCTCTGCGGCCATAGCAGATGATGGTTCCGTATGGGTCTGGGGAAAGTCTAAGAGGGGTCAACTTGGCCTTGGCAAAGGAATCGCAGAAGCTTTGATCCCTTCTAAAGTTGAAGCACTTGCAGGAGAGAAGATATTTAAGGTAGACACTTAGAAAAAAGGTAGATAACTTTTTAATGAAACGAGATTTACTATTTGCGTTGATCCATTCTAATGCGGTGGAGGGTTCAAATTGTTTGATTGAATTCAGTGCCTTGTTTTGGCTTCAACAGGTATCATTTGGTTGGGGGCATGCTCTTGCTCTAACTGATGATGGAAAACTGTTTGGCTGGGGTTATTCTGCTGATGGTAGATTGGGAAAAATTAGAGGAGCTGTACAGGTGTCGGCACTGGATTCTGGTGCGGATATGGTTAGAGCTAACCAGCAAGTCGCAAGACCAATGCTGGAAGCTACTGAAAGGCTGGTTTTAGAAGGAATGGAGAAGGAAAATGACATGCGGATACTCTGGGATGCTTATTTAGTTGAAGAATTGTGTGGCACTGAAGTTGCAGACGTTGCCTGCGGGCTTGATCATTCCTTGGTTCCTTATAGTAAGTAACTCTATGTACTGTTTTGGCTAAAAAAGATTGAATTAGTGATGTAGGAGAAGCCTAAAATAAAAAAGATAAATGTTGCAAGCCATCGAATTGTGCACAATTAGCTATCTAACAATCTTCTATAACTTGTTGATTTGTACACAAATCTCAGGAAATAGTTATCTAAGAATTCGTTAATTCACAAAGAATACCAAATTTGGGAAAATAATAATTTTGATTAATTAATTCAGCAAAAAATGTTTCAAAACAACTCAAAGAGATAAATAAATAATGTTTAGGGAAAAATCTAAACTAAAACAATGCAAAAAGATAAAAAAATCTTAAAAAGAACATAAAAGTTCAAACTAAAATATGAAGCTCTAAACGATGGAATTTGGGCTTGACGTTGGAATGTTATAAGCGTAGTTTTACACTTGTTGTAGAGCTCTGAACTAACTTTGTTTTGATATATTATGAGCATTGTAGTTCTTCCAAATCCGGAAGTTAGAGCCATTAGATATTTAGGTGCGCACTTTCTTTTTTCAATCTCATCCATGAATGCCAATGCAATCTGGTCCACATCATTCCCTCCAAGTGACAAAAAATTTGGCCTCGAATTTGACAGAGCATCATCATCAGAAGAATTAGAGTTGGCAGTAGAAAGATCTTCAAAAGCTATCTTGTGTACATCCTGCAACAATGTAACAAAAGCTACTGCTTTCTCATGGACCCTCGTCTTACTAGGTAGGGACATCAAGTCAAGAGGAACTCTAGGCTAAACTAAATGAACAAATTGAAAGGGATTGAAACTTGTGCTTTGATTAACAACGTGGTTGTGAGCAAATTTTGCCTAATATAGTTTTTGATCCCAACCCTTCACATGATCCCTAACTAGGTAACGTAACAAGTTTCCCAACGATCTGTTCACCACCTCAATCTCCCAACTGTTTAAGGGTGATAAACACTACTAAAATTTAGTTGAGTATTAACTATCTTTCACAGGCTGTGCCAAAAGTGACTAAAAAAGCAGGTAGCTCTATCAGAGACAATAAAGGTAGGCAACCCATGAAGACGATACACATCTCGACAGAACAATTGTACTACATTTACAGTATTTGTAGTCTTATTGCAAGAAATAACGTGAACCATCTTAGAAAATCTATCAACAACAACAAAGATGGAATCATTATCTCATTGTGTTCATGGCAACCCTAACACAAAATCCATGCTAATATTAATCCAAGGTTGAGAAGGGACTGGTAAAGGCATGTAAAGCCCCGCATTTATGGTTGATCCCTTGGAAACTTGACAAATTTTGCACCTATGCACATATTTTTTAACCTCTTTGTGAATTGAAGGTTAAAAGTAGGAGGCCTGAATCAATTGTAAAATCCTATCTCTACCAACATGCCTTTCTTCGTGCAATTCCTTAATTATATATAAGCGAAGGCTGCAATCTGGAATACACAGCTAGTTACTTTTAAATAAAAACCCATTATGCAGCAAAAATTCTGTTTTCCTCCCAGCCTGCACATCTTGCATCACCACAGAAAAATAAGGAAGCAAGCATATCACGAAAAGAATCAAACCCACCACGACCCTCATAGTAACCAGTAAACAACTTTTGTGGCTTAAAGCATCAACCACCCGATTAGTAACTCCAGACTTATGTTTCACCACATAAGTAAACCTCTCCAAATAAGCCACCCATCTTCCATAGAGAGGGGACACCTTATCCTGCTGATGCAAATGCCTAAAGGAATCATGATCTATATACAAAATAAATTCTCTACGAAATAGATAATGATGCCAATGCCTCACAGCCTGCACTATTGCATAAAACTCAATATCATAAGTGTTATCATTGAGTTTTGAACTTGATAATTTCTCACTAAAAAAGGCCATAGGTCTGCCATTTTGACTCAGCATTGCTCTAATTCCTACCTTGGAAGCATTTGTATGTAACTCAAAGGGTTGAGAAAAATTTAAAAGCATAAAGATTGGCACAATTGTAAGGCGTTCTTTAAATGCTGTTTTCCACTCATCCCTAGGCCTAACATGAATTTAATAATTCCCACTCTTCAAGTTAAGCTTAGTGAAAACAGTAGAACTACTAATATTATCAAGCAAATCATTTAAATAAACAATAGGAAATCTGTACCTTATAATAATTTTGTTGATGGCTCTACTGTCCACACACATATGCTAAGAACAGTCCTTTTTAGGTGTCAAAAGGGTAGGTACAACACAAGGACTTATGCTCTCTCTAATATGGCCCTTAACCAGCAGCTCCTCTACTTGCCTACACAATTCCTCATGCTCATTGGGGCTTATCCTGTAATGTAGTATGTTGGGCAAGGTTGTTCCAAGCACCAAATTAATGTGGTGCTAAGTGTTACGTAATGGAGGCAACCCCTCTGGTAGCTCTTTAGGAAATAGGTCACTAAATTCTGCAATAAATGGGGCCAGAATCTTTAGAACATGAGTTAAATTTGTCACTTCCTTTCCCACCAACATATACCTTATGTCTGATTCTTGCAACTCCTCATCAAATTGGACTAAAGATAGTAGGGTATTAACCTTACCTGCATGCTTGGGCTTCTCCAACACCTGTCTAAAAGAGAGCAATACAATTTTAACTCCATCAAACATAAAACTATATATGTCAGTTCGCCCATTATGAGTGACATCCTTATCATACTGCTAAGGCCTACCCAAAAGCAAGTGAAATGCATACATAACAACTACATCACACCAAACAGTATCTTTATATTTTAGGCCAATTGAAAAAAGAACCAAGGACATTTAGGCGCTGATATTTCACCACCCTTTTTAAGCCAAGCTAGCTTATAGGGCTTGAGATGTTTTTCAGTCTGAATTTTCAATTTTTGGATAGCCTCATCAGACATAATATCTTCACAACTGCCACCATCAATCACAAAACGACATACCTTATCCTGGATGGTACATGTGGATTGAAAAATGTTGTTCCACAACCAATCATCCTCATCTACAACTTTTGGAGTCAAGCAAACATGTCTAACCACTAATGCAGTCCCAACATCTCCCTCTAATTACACCTCTTCAACTGCTTCCTCATCATATATGCTTGCACCTTCAATCTCCACTTTATTTTCATCATAGTCATTTATTTTAATAAATAAAGCTTTCTTTACAATAGCCTTTTTCTATTCAACTTACCTATGGCCAGGTTCTCCACAGCTGAAGCATCTCATACCATTATTGCCAGCCGTTTTATTAAATTGCCCAGTACCCTTAATAGTGCAAGAACCACTACTGTTGATTACTATTTTGTTCGCACCACCACTACTACTAGTGCCAACATCTACACTTACAGTATTAGCAATACGTCTTGACTGTTTCTCCACCATTAGCTCCCTCTGATTAGCAGTAGAAATAGAGATAGGATCAAACATGTTCACGGTATCGTGAATCTGCAACTTCAAACCCTCAATGTATCGTGACACCAACTGGCCCTCCATCTCCTGGATTTCATTCTTAGTAATCAATTGATAGAATTCAATGGTATAATCATTCACTGATTTCAGGCCCTGTTTTAGATTTTGTAATCGTTGGTACATGAACCTCTGATAATTATATAGCAGGAATATGGCTCGTATGTGTTTCTTTATTTTCTCCCAAGTGTTGATTTTCTCCCTACCTAACCTAGTGTGAGTTAATTTCAACTGCTGACACGACCCTTCTATGTAATCTGGTTGCCACTAAAGGCACACGTTTATCTTCTAGCACTCCCTTAAATTCTAAGATCTCCTCAATCGTAGCCAGCCAGTTAATGAACTCTTCAAGTTGAAGGTTGCCATGGAATTCTAGAATTTTAGTTTGCATTCCAGTCTCCTAATGTCTCAGATCCTCTTCTGTAGTAGCCCTCCGATGTCTATGAGGCAATTCTTTTTCATTCCCTTCCTCATCCTCATTAAAACTCCCATCAACAAATGCACTGTCGTGATTTTGATTATTGTTGGTTCTATTCTGGTTGGCTATTAAGGCAACCATCCTTTCATTCATCTGCTTAATCATCTGCCCCATTGTCTACTCAATTCACTTAAATCACTGCTCGACCTGCTGATCCATCTTATGCTCAGAAACATCTACAACATGTTATTGTCTCTTGCGTGCCATTTTTTTTATAATCCTAAGAGCAAACGTTGCTCTGATACTAATTGACGTAGCGAAAGCCTAGAGTAAAAGAGATAAATGTTACAAGTCATTGAATCGTCCACGATTAGCCATCTAGTTGTCACGACCCAAACCGGGGGCCATGACCGGCGCTAAGGAACAAGAATTCTTTTGAATCTGGAACCTGTAGCAAGCATTAAAAGAATAAAATATGCAATAATAATTAAAATAAAATAAATATATATGCATTATAATTAAAATCTCAAATTAATATAATAAAAATAAACTCTGTCATATCATAATAACAAAATATTTAATACAATATTCAGAGAAAGACCTTTGAATTAAAATCACATACAATAAATATAAAATACAACTCACTACTGAGACAAAATATGACTACTGCAGTTTTTTAGACTACAATATAAAAATTAAGTAGATAATTTACATAAACAAGTTAGGGCGGAAAAAATCCGGCGGATGGTCTACTGCTAAGGTCTGAAGAAAAAGACTCTCCTGTAAAAATATCAACTGAAGGGAGTCAGATTTCACTGAGTGAATTGTTATAATATATATACATGCATTTCCTAATGTCAAATGCAATCAGACATTCATATATAATAAATATATATACAAGCAATCCACACATATGCTAAAAATCACTTTATATAATTGTACTGAAAAATATAAGTTTATGAATGATCAAATAGAATCCTATCAACAATAACATTACTCTAGTCATACAAGCTCACTTAATTTCAAATAAATTCACTTATTCCATATGGACAATAGACTGGCCTCGACATACTAAGTCAACCGAGCTCTAGCAATCTAAATGTCAGTGTAATTGGCCTCGAGACACTTGGTCAATCGAGCTCCAACAATCACACTATCAATCACATCACATCTCAATCAAATAAATCAATCAAATCATAGTACCACAAATGATTCTCACTCAACTCTAAATCTAACGTATCGGTACGTACACGGTTCTAGTGCTGCCCACTAGGTAGCACATTCTATCAATATCCTTCATTTAAAATAAAACATACATTCGGGAAAATAAATAATGTAGAATGACATTCATAATAGCAAAATAAACCATATATATACCAGAAATATACCTAAAATAAATTAAGTATATTTTAAGTATATATATGTCAAATAAAATAAAATCAATCATAAAATATATAAAAAATAAACTAATAATATACTAAAAACATGCTAGGTATATGTCAAAGATAAAACATGCATTTATTTAGAAATATATAAAAAAATATACTAAATTATACCTAAAATATACTTAAAGTATACTAAACATTTTAATAAAACAATTTATGAATAAATACAATTAAAACATACAACCTAAATACAATGTACATATAAAATAACAACTCACAGGTTTGCGCTCCTTGAGACTAGTCCGACGAGCCTGATCCACTTTAGTTTCGACGCAATTAAACAAATAAAATAATAATGAAAATCAGAATAAATCTAAATTAATCTCTATAGAGACTCGATCTAATATTTCAAAATACAGATAGACACAAAATTTAGAATTGACCCGATGTCACATTTTATGAGAATTGTATCAAAAATTCGGTAGAACCTCCTCTATAAAACGAATATCTCTTTACTAAAAAGTAGAGTCGGTCCTACAAGAAAAACACACTTCAAATCACAAAATTTACACAGCCCTCGATTGGGATCCCGAACTGCACAATTTCCCAACTGAAGTTCACAATTCACCAAAAATCTAAATAATATAATAAATATATTAAAAACCAATGAATGCCATAAATGTCCTCAAAATATCAAAATATAGCATATTTAACATTAAAACACCAAAAATAATTATTTTCTCAATAATTAAATAAAAATCCCGAAATAATAATGTAATATTATTAAAAATAAAATTTCTCAATAATTCAATATTAATTCTTAAAAATTCACTTTATATATTCAAATAACTAAAATAGTCTAAATAAATATTAAAAATTACTAAAAACCCATTTAATTACCAATATAATATATAATATATTATTTGAAAACAATTTTCGAAAATTAGTATTAATTAGTTAAAAATAGTAAATAATTTGTAAAAAAATCATTTTAATACCTCAAATAATTATAAAACCAACTAAAACATAATATTTAACTATAATCTTAACAAAATTACGTATTTAACCCTATAATACAAAAATACACATAATCTAGTAATATTACTCAAAAATTCTATAAATGCATGAAAATTATTTTCTCAACATATATATTACTAATATCAACTACAACACATTATTAAACAATAATTTCAATAAAAACTCAACTATAACATGATTTTCTAATGTTGACATAATATAAAATATTTATAAAGATTACATAAAAATCACAAAAATTATTATCTCAACACTAAAATTAATAATAACCCATAAAAACACTAAATATACTAAATTTATAATTTAATAAATTAATTTACTAAAATTCAATAAATAATAATAAAATATTCAAAAATTCACAAAAAATTAAAATAAATTCCAAAAATTCAAACAACAATATAGACATGTAGATTAAGCTACCAAGATCAATTTTTGTGAAAGAAGTTTGTGTGATTCGATCAATATCAACCTAAAAAAAATAGAAAACCCTAAAACTCAAAAACTAAAATTCAAGAAAACTCAAGAAGTGGGTGATTAAAGCTCAAACCAAGCTTGGATTCGTGTTCACCAGAGTTAGAGGAGTTGTTAGACACCGGAATGGCAAGAAATGGTGGCCGAAAGAGGGAGTTGGCCGAAAAAGTGAAGTTTTGGCCTCTCATTGCCTTCACGAGCTGTTGGCGCCGAAGGGCAGTGGAAGGCAACAGGAAGTGGTGGGTGGTCAGCCGGATGTTGGGGAGGCACACCGACAAAAACAAAACTGGATGATGGTGCGGGGGAAGGAGAAGGAAGCTCTGTGTTTCCTTTGCTTTCTCACGTTTTTGTATGTTTGTATATATATATATATATATATATATATATATATATATATATATATATATATATATATATATATATATATATATATATGTATATAAACTATATATTAAAACTATATAATATAATATTATTATATCTTAAATCATTCTCACCACACAATAATATCCACACACACACATAAATACACAAACATATATTAATATATGTATATACATAAAATGAATTAACACTAAATAATAACAATACAAATAATAAGATAATTTAATAATAAAATAAATAGTGAAATTTGAAAAAATAATAATAGAAATAATAATATTAAAATAATCATGCACCAAATTAATGTTATTAAAATAATATTAACTGAAAATAGTAAATGTAAATAACGAAATTTAAATGTTCAAAATAAAATATTTAAATAGAAAATATAATTAAACATAAAATAATAATAATTAATCAGAAAATAGTAAAATAATTAAATTTAACTTTTAAATTTTATTAACACTGCATATCTCATTATATAATAAAATAATTTAAAAACACAGATCATAACACTAGCAATCTTTTATAACCTATTGATTTGCGCACAAATATCAGGAAATAGGCATCCAAGAATTCGTCGATTTACAAAGAATACTGAATTGGGAAAATAATAATTTCGATTAATCAATTCAACAAAAACTATCTTAAAACAACTCAAAGAGATGAATAAATAATGTTTAGGGAAAAACCCTAGCTGAAACAATGCAAAAAGATTAAAAAAAAAATCCCCAAAAATAACATAAAAGTTCAAACTAAAATATGAAGCTCTAAACAGTAGAATTTGGGCCTAAAGTTGGGATATTATAGGCGTAATGTGACATTTGTTGTAGAACTCTGAATCCGCTTAGTTTTTATATATTACAAGTTTTGTAGTTCCTTCAGACTCAGAAGTTAGAGTCATAAGAAGCTCAGATGTGCACTCTCATTTTATTAAACCCATCCATAAATGTCAATACAATCTAGTCCACTTCAATTAGTCTAAGTGTTACCAAAGATTTTAGATCACAAAAATAACTGACAAAATTATATTTACTTGTTTATTATGATTATCTTATTCTGGTGATGGCACATTATTGAGTTCTAGTCAAAATAATTTTCTGTTAATTAACCCTCAAAATTAATTATTTTTTTATATTTTAGTTCTAAAACTATAAAAAAATGTTATTTTTGATATTTGAAATAAAGAATATTTTTATTTTTATTTGCGACTTCTTCAATTACTTAACTTTCATAATAATCATATAACTCACTAAAATAATTTTTAAAAATAAAAATAAAAAAATAATATTTTTCTTAAATTATTAGATATATTGAGAATGATAAATAAAACTAATTAAACCCAATCAATTTTGCTTTTGTCAAATTTTTAAAAAAAATTATTTTTTTTCAAAATTAGGCTATTTTATAATAAATATTTGAACAATGAAATAAGTTAACATATTCTTATTATAATTTTAATTGTCATAATAAAAATAATTATTTTAAGATAAAATATAAAAAAAATTTCTATTTTTCCATAAATTCATTATATTTTATAATAATAATCAATAAAACTATTTATAAAAATATGTTATTCTTCAATTTTTTTTGAAAATACTATAATTTAAAGAATTATTTTTTAAATTTGTCTAATTAAGATAAAATCAAGTTTAAAATTTATTTAAAACATAACATAAATTATAATATTGACAAAACTAATTGAGTATATTTGAGTATAAAAAATATTTATTCATTTAAACTATATTAATTAAAATTTATATTTTAAAATAATAAAAATACTTAATTAATTTTATTTATCATTCTTAATAAAATAATAATTTAAGAATTGTTTAAATTTTTATTTTTCTCAAAATTATTTTAGTGAATTACATAGTAATTATAAAAGTTAAATAATAGAATAAGTCATAATTAAATAAATAAAATATTATTTATTTAAAATATCAAAAATGACATTTTTTATAGTTTTAGAACTGAAATGTAAAAAAAAAAAACTTGATTTTGTGGATTAACTAATAGAAAATTGCTTTGACTAACCAAAAGTTTTTTAAAAACTTATAGAATTTAATTGTAAAAAAAAAAATCTTATAGGAGTTAACTGAAAAAATGATATAATTTATAGGACTAACAATGTTATTATCTCTATATTTTTTTCCCTAAATCAACAATTTTATCTTTCTACTAGGTTCGAGTAAATCTCTTATGTTAAAAAAATTTAAATCCCTCTATTTTATAAGGATAAAACTATTTAGTCCATTTATTTTATAAAAATGTAGAGTTTAATCTCTCTATTTAATAAAATTAAACCATTTATTTTTCAATTAAAAACTTTCAAAAGTAACTATTTTTCTAATATTTACACATATTTCTATCAATACCTTATATTTAAAAATCAAGTTATAAATTTAATGAATTCATTAATTTGCTTGATTTTCACTTCAGAAATCAAGTTATTTATTTTAATGTTTGATTTCAACAATTGTAATTTTTTTGAATTTTATTAAAAAATAATTAAATTAAGAAAAATTGAATATAAAATAAAATTGATGAAAATTTGTAATTTAATTTTTTATTTAATGTATTGATAGATGTATTTATAGGTGTTAAAAGTTCAATTGAAATTGAAATTTTAAATTTTAAATAACTAAAATTTTGAGAAACTAAATTGTTTTATAATATTTAAATAGAGTGATTAAACAATTTTATTTTTATAAAATAGAAGGATCTATTTTGTTTAATATAAGAGATTCTTCATAATTTTTTTGGAAAAATTGAATTGTTGACCGAATGAAAACTAAGAGATAAAAAAATTTTGGTTTTCAAATAAGGGAAGAAATGTGAATTAGGTCAAATCTTAGGGAAAATGTAATTTGCTTTTTGTTTTTTTAATTTGTATTTTTTTTACAGATGTAGCATTATTAATTCTTTTTCAATGAATTATGACTATTAGTTATTTGTATTAATGTATTTAATAATAAATAAATTGTTATATATATTTTTTATATGTAGTCAAACTTAGAAAGATTCATAAAAAATATTTTTTTACTGTTATATATAGTTTTCTTCCAAATTTCAAATTGAAAATACATGAAGATTTTATAAATTTCCACATTTTAATAGTTCTATTCTAAAAAAAAAAAGATAAGTACAAATATTTCATATACAATTTTGTTTAGTTTTAGGTATATGCTATTTTTGTTACAATATGAAATATATAATTTTTACTTTTAGCAATTTTCAATATAAAACTATGTCCTCCATTTATAGCTTAGTGGTTTAGATAATAGATATTATAAGATAAGATATGGGTTTGAACCCTCACTCCTCCTTGGCCTCTCAATTGTTAAAAAAAATATATATAAAAAACAATACCATTGATTGAGGACAGTTTAAAACTATCATCAAATTTCACCAATTTTTTTTATTAAAAGTAATTTTAACATCTCCACCTCACCTATAATGTTTTATTATGTATAGATATTATTTTGGCATTTTATAGAGGTTAGAGGTTCAAATCCCCGCTCCTTCCTCCAACTTCCAAAAAATCGTTGTTAAAAAAAAAAGAGGTGAAATTTTAATACTATCAATAACTATTGACATTTTTTTTTAGATATTTTTAGATGACCAAATCATAAACAACAAAATTTAGTGTATCTAAAAGCACGAGTATATTCTCTTTGACCCTGGCTGTTTTTTCTCTCTTTTCTCTTTAAATTTCTTTTTTAAATACTTTTATTTTATACCACCGCCGATCATCTTTTAGATCAGTTGTGGTCTCTGATTTTTTTTATATTTTATTTTTTTCATCCAATAAATACAGATCTTTAATCTGTTTGTTTTATTTTATTTTATTTTTTTTGTTATTTTTTTGCACTTCATTCGTGAAGTTATTAATCATTTTATAGGGTTTTAGTGGTTCTTCTCTATAGAGTTTATAGTTCTCTCTATTATTAACCCCAATGTTAATAAATATTTGTTTTTTTAATTTTAATTTTAATTTTTTTGAAATTTTTAGTTAGAATCTAAAATTTAAATTGCACATGGATGAATCAGTTGTATAAGGATCTTAAACACCTGTAGTTTATAAATTTTTTTAATAACATAATTAAAAATAATGCCCAAAAACATTCTAGTAAATGTCAGGACTTGTGACGTCACTGTTGATATCGCAAATCCTAACACCTAACATTTCCCATTAAATTGTAACAAACAAATAATAAATACTTAAAATTAAAAAAATAATATACAAAAATTTGCATGTCTTTTTTTTACTTATAACGAAAAATATATATATAAAAAGATCAAAATGCAATTGTGTAGGAGAAGGGATAATGACTTTATTAGTCCTAAAAGTATAGTCAGTTTTACAATTAAGTCCTAAAAGAGAATTTATTAATAATTGAGTTCAATAAAAATTTAAAATTCTCATCATTATTCCTATTCTATTAACTTTAACAGACTGTGTTGACATGACATACACATCCACGTCACCCCATTTTTACCACATAAGCTATTTTTTTTCTCAGCTTCCACATCATTCTTCTTCTTCTTTCTTTCTTTCTTTCTTTCTTTCTTTCTTGTAAATGTTCAATTCTAATGAAAAAAAGAGATGGAATTACAAGCTCTGCGATTATTCTCTTCAGTAGTAGTGGCAAATGGAGGACGTTGGTTACTAACGATTGTGGCGGCGGTGGCGATGGTGGTGGAGTAGTGCCATTAACCGAACCTAGCTCTATAAATTCCTATCAAAAACTTCTATTGCCATTACAAGATTCCATTACCATCATTATACTCTTCAAAGATGCTACTTTCATATCAGTAGGTACAGTTGGAGAAATGACTCTAAAGCTAAATCTATTTGGTAGCAGAAGTTCAAAATCAAAGTCTCGAGATAAGAATACAAGATACGGAGAGGATGATGATGAAGAAAAAGAAGAAGAAGGCTCTAAAAGGAAACATAATAAACCGAACTAATGGTTTGACATGTCGCTAACTATTGGCGATGATGACAAAGAATATACTCCTAGGATTTTAGAGGAATTCATTGATAGTCTCTAGATTCTTGAGCTAATTAATAAGTTGGCCAAATGCACTTTTTCACCCTTAAATTTTACAACTTTAACCTATTGTGCCTCTCAACTCTTATTTTTTCATGTATCACCTCCAAACTTCTATTTTGGACCCATGTCACACTCCATTTAGTAATAGCAAATGCATGGTTAACACATATGCTGACATGGATTATTTTATAAGACATGGCATCCACGTCATATTAAAGTAAAGTATAACATGGATTAAGTTAGGAATAAGGTTTGATTTGGCCCTCAAACTTTTTGCAAAAGTTTAATTTGGCCCAAAATGACTTTTTTTGCCATTTTAACCCAAAACTTGTCATTAATGTATCATTTAAACCCATTTTCTTAGAAGATTTGGAGTGTATAACACACACTCTAATTAAATACTAAAAAGCAATTAAAAATGGTTAAAAAATCGAAACTAACATCCATAAAATGGCTTTTTACATTCGACCCAAATCAAACAATCCTACCATTGAAAGTGAAAGATTCATAGAGAATTATTTTTTTATGCTCAATCCATGCATAACCAGCAACCAACACCAAGAAGCAAAAGATGGCTTCTAATCAAAAGATAAATGGAGTTAAGAAAGCAAAAGATAACAACATGCCACAACCCATGTAAGAATTGTAATTATATTTCTAAAATGGTTCTAGAACTCTTTCTTACCATTCTAACTGAGATCATTAAGATCCCATCAAAATTTACATTGTTGAACCTATCAAACGGCACACTAGTTATACTTTTAACTACAACAAAAACGTTAAGAGACTCTAACATGAAGCTGATAGAGCTATTGCAGAGGCTGAGAAAATTATCCATGACAAAGATCAAGGTTAGACCAAATGTATCCCAATTTGAGGACGCGCTACAAGTTTAACCTATTCTGATCATCCCCTTCTCTTTTTTTTTTTCATGCTCAACCCATTAGGATTTTTATATTAATCAAACAACAACACCATAATGCAACAACACCATCGCCAGTGTAATAACCCTATATTTTTAATTTTATTTTATTTTAAAATAGGATTTACAGTGTTAATAAATTTTAAAATCCTATTTGATTATTTTACTATTTTGTGAATAATTCTCATTAATTTATGTTTAAATATAATTTTCTATGTAATTGTTTATATTGCAGTTTATTATTTTGGACAATATTGTTTTGATAATACTTAATTTGGGTAATTAATATTTTAATATTATCATTTTAATAAATTACATTATTTAATTGTATTTTATTAGTTAATATATATATATATATATATATATATATATATATATATATATATATATATATGCACATATATATTAGGGTTTATTATTAATATTATATGTGTATATTAATTATTATTGTGTGTAGTATAAACATATATATGTGTGTGTATATATATATGTGTGAATAATATATATGTGTGGTGTGTGAATTTAGTGTAATATTATAATATGTTATAATATAAGGTTATTAAATTATAATATATAGTATTATGTATATTATATACATATAAAAAAAACTTCTCTCCTTCTTCTTCCTCCCACGACCCTACCCTCACTGCGCCTCTTGGAGTGCCTCGTCGGACAGCCTTCGTCGCCACCAGTCACTGCCAAGCTCTTCCCCCTTCTTCCCTCTTCCTCGCCGACGTGCTCCGACCATCTGAAGCCTGCCAGAACGCCGAAAAATGCAGCGGCAACATGTGGAAGTTTTTGGCCGTCGATCACGTTTTCGACCACCATTTCACTCACCACCGGTGCCGTTCAAACCCGTTGATGCTGGTGAGTCTTATTCTGAGTTTAGAATGAGCTTAAAGCTCGATTTGTTTGAGTGTTGGTTGATTTTTAGTTTTTAGGCTTTAAGGTTTTGGATTTTTTTTTAGGTTGTGAATGTTTGAATCACACAAAATCCCTTCACTAATGTTGATTCTAGGAGCTTGATCTCCATGAAAGTTTTTTTTTAATTTTTAGAATTTACTTTAATTTTTGTGAATTTTTTAATATATTATTATTATTTTATTAATTTTTCATAAATTAATTGTTAAAATATTAAATTTGTGATTTATGGTATTATTATATATTTTTATTAATTTTGATGTTGAGAAATTAATTTTTGGGAATTTTACATAATTTTAATGAATATTTTTAGTTTATGGAAATATTGGATAATTGAATTAAATGAATATTTTGGTTGAATTTAAAGTTTAATTATGTGTTTTAGTTGATGTTAAAATGTTATCTAATGATAAAATAATTTTTATGAATTTATATAATTTTTATGGAATTTTATACAACTTACGTGTATTTTGAATTATTAAGTTAAATATGTACTTTGTTGAAATTAATGGTTAACTATGAGTTTTAGTTGATATTAGTATTTTATATGTTGATTAAATAAATTTAATGATTTTATAATTTTTGAGGAATTACTAAGTATATTGGATATTTGATATTATAGGGGTAAATGTGTAATTTTATATTAATTATAGTTAAATATTATGTTTTTGTCGATTTTATAATTTTTTAAGGTATTAAAATGATGTTTTACAAATTAATTACTATTTTTAACTAATTAATACTATTTTTCAAAAATTGTTTTCAAATAATATATTATATATTATTTTGGAAATAAAATGGGTTTTAAACTAATTTTATAATATAATTAAATTGTGAACTTTATTATATTATGTTGAATAATTGTAAAATTTAATTTTTATTAAAATTATATGTTATTTGAATTTTGTTAGTTAAATGTGTGTTTTATTACTTTTGTGATGATAAATTGTGATTTTAAATGTTATTTGCAATTTATGTCAATTTAATTGTAAAATGGGAATTTTGTTCCATTTATGAATTTTTATTATCAAATATTATTTAAATTAAACTTTTATGTTTTAATTAGGAAATAAAGGTTTTTAAATATTTTTACGGGTTTTTGATGGTTTTCATTATTTTACTATTTAATATTGTTGATTGTGTATTGTGAACCTCGATTGGGGATTTGTGAAGTTTGGGGTCCTAACCCGAGGTATTGTGCTTTGAGATTTTAGAAGTGTATTTTCTGTGCAAGATCGCCCTACTTTTGTAGGGGGATGTCCGTTTTACAGAGGAGGTTCTGCTGAAATTTTGATAGATTTCTCGTAAAACGTGACAACCGGTCCGAGTGTAATTTTGAATTTTTGATTGAATCTGTCTATAGTAATCCTAGAAGTATAGAGTTAGAAGTTTATTCTGACAGTTATTTTCTTATTTTTATCTTTTTAGCTGCATCGAGATCGAGGCCTAACGGATCAAACCCGCCGAGTTTGTCTCGTGGAGCGCTAACATATGAGTTATTATACTGTATATATATGCATTGCATATAGGATGCATCACTTAGGGTTTTTCATTTTCATTGTATATTTTTAAAGTGATTTAAATTATAATATTTTTGGTATATCTAGGGTTGTATTTTTATATATATGCATATTAAATAATTATGCATGTTAGTTTGATATATGCACATTAAACGATTAGGTTTAGGTTTAATACATTTGAGTAATAAATGTACACTTAGTCACAATTATTTTATTAAATGATTAGTATACTTTAGGTATAGTTTCCGTATATTTTAGGTTTATTCTTAAATAATTGCATGCTATATTATAAACCTACACTTAAATTGTTTTTAAGTTTATTTTTGGTATATTTTGATATATTTCCAAATAAATGCATGTTTTATCATTTAATTCAAAGCTAACACATTAGTGGTATACTTAGGGTTTATTTGTAAAAATATGTAAACCTAAAATGCATGTTTTAGTACATATATATGTTTTAAACGAATATTTGTGCATAATTGTTTTATTAAATGATTTGTGTGATTAGGGTATATCTTTTGTATATTTAAGTATATTTTTAAGTGAGTGCATGTTATACTATTGATACACACTTAATTGTTCTTAACTACATTAATGGTTTACCTTTAGTATATTTCATATTTTATTTGACTTATATATATATGTATATACCCAAAATATACTGGGTATATTTTAGGTATATATATATATATATATATATATATATATAGTTGATTTTACTATTATGAAAATCATTCTATATTAATTATTTTTCCGAATGAATGATTTATTTTAAATGAAGGATATCAATAGAGTGTGCTTCTTAGTGGGCAGCACTAGAACCGTGTACGTATCGGTGCGATAGATAAGGGTTGAGTGAGAATTAATTGTGGTGATTATAATTGATTTGATGGATTTGACTAAGACTAATGGTATGTTAGATAGTGTGATTGTTGTAGCTCGATTAACCAGGGGTCTCGGGGCCAATCACACTGACAGTCAGACTGTTGGAGCTCGATTGACTTAGTGTCTTGGGGTCAATCTACTGTCCATAGTGGAATGAATGATCTGTTGGGTTGATTAAGATATGAGGTGATAAATAGTGTGATTGCTGGAGCTCGGTTGACTAAGTGTCTCGGGCCAATCACACTGACAGCCAGACTGCTGGAGCTCGGTTGACTTAGTGTCTCGGGGCCAGTTTGCTGTCCAGATTGGAATAAGTGTGCTATTTGGAATCAAGTGAGCCTGTATGGCTAGAGTGATGATGGGTTATTTGAGGTTGCTATTACTAGGGCTCTATGAATCCTTCATGAATTAAACTAAACGTTTTCTACATTTAGTATATTTATAAAGGCAGAGTTTGGCATTCATGTGATATGTGTGTATATACATATATATAAGAATGTCTGATTGATATGGTTTAGATTGCATATATATATAGTATAATAATTCACTTAGTGAGGTATGACCCCCCTCAATTATTTTTTTCAGGAGATCTCATATCGTCAGAATTTGGTTGTAGAGTTCTTCGCCGGTGTTCTTCAATCCCGGCTATTTTATATAAATGTATATTCTGAACTCTGAGTTGCATTCTAGAAACTGCAGTAGTTGTGTTATTGTATCAGAAGAGTATTATTTTGTTTTAATATTAAATACTCTAAGAATTTGTATTTGAGCACTGTACGATTATGTATTTATTTATGGAAGGATTGGGAGTATTTATTTTATATATTGATTCAAAATTTTTTAATTATGTCGTACTTTTATTTAATTATTGCATGATTTTATTTTTCTAAGGCTTGCTACGAGCTTCGGATTCAAAGGAATTCTCGTTCCCTAGCGCCGGTCATGACTCCTAGTTTCGTGACAGCCAGTAATAGCATTCACAGGCCAACAACAACATTGCCAACAATAGTAACAACCTTAATCTGCCATGTTTTTACAGTATAATGATGCCATGTGTTTCACTTCCTTAACTTCACACTTGAACTGACAATGAAACTACAAAATTGCAAAAATAGGAAATGTAGTTGAACCTTTGCTATCATCGTATTTGCTCCATCACCACTAGTTCCAACAATATCAACTCCATCATCCAATACTTTAACTTTTGTAGCATGTTTAATCATTGCCCTTGCTAATCCCACTATCTGTCAGCCTAACAAATCTCACAAATCATATTTGTTCTATTACAAAAAACTAATTCTAATGAAATTACTATAAGCACCCAATTTTGTAATGCAATTGAACATAATGCGACAAAAGCCTCTATGATGAAAAACTAATAGAGAAATTGATCTCTAGTACTGAAATTTGAGATTTCAAGGACTAAATTGTAGCATTTTTGGACCTAATTGCAAAATCTTAATTATATTTTTTTTAATTTTTTAATTTTTTGGGACTGCTAAGAAAATTGCCAGTCGGCATTTAACTAATGCCGACCAACATTGGCCTAATGAGAATCAGCATTAGCTAAATGTTGATCAGCATTATGGGACATTCGCATTTTTTCAGTATTTTTCGTCCTGTTTCAGTATTTTCCTATTTTCTGATTGGTCCAAAATTAATTTATTTTAATAAAGAAATTATTTTTAATATTTTTCATGTACAGTACGCATCCATTACATGTATTTTCTCTTTCTGAAATCCTTTTATCTTGATTTTTTTATTTTGAAAAAAATAGAACTCTTTTATTATGCCTCTCATATGATCATGCAAGAGGTTAGCAGTTGTGATCATGTGAGAGTTGTTAGCTGAAGATAAAAGGAAAGGAAAGTGATAGAGAGAAGCGATTCTGGAGAGGCTAGGGTTTTGAAGAAAAGTTTAAGAGAAAAAGCAGAGAAAAATTAACGCAGAAAAAAAAACCTTTCTACTACAAATTTCAAAGAAACATTTTCAAAAGGAAAAAAAAATACGTTCTTTGTGTTTTTTCAAGTCCAGGAAATCAATAAGAAAAGCAATAGAGTTAATCTCAAAACGGTGACAATCCCAATCTGAGGGGCATTCAAATAACATATGCACAACATTCTTCATCTTTATTCCCTTATTTCTTTCTTTATTTATTTTTTCCTTTCTTCTTTTTATCTTCTTATTTAATCGGTACTAATCTGTTTCTTTTGTTTCTGCATTTTGTTTTTATTTTGATTTTGGCTTAAGATGGGTATAACTGGAATGACTACGTGAGGATAAATGAACAACTAGAAGATCCATGGAATGCCATGGATTAGAACTTATAACATTTTAACGTAGGTTTTTAGGGTTTTACTTTTTATTTTATTTATTTTTATTAGGTTTGTATATAATTTTCTATTTTTTTATTCACGTAGGAATTATAATAACCTCAATAGTAGGAATAGTAATTATTTACTTTTGTGTTCTTAAAATTAATTAGTAATTAGGATTTCACTTGGTAAAACCTGATAAAATCAATGATGACAGTAGATTAATTTTAGGATTACATGAACTTGAATTAGGGTTTCTTAGAAAAATCATGTAAAAATTGTTATTTTGATTTATTTTTTGTATGTTTGTTGAATTGGATTTTATTTTTGGTTTTTATGCCTTTTGGGCCCTAAGCCCACGTTAGGTTTAAACCCACTTAATTAATAGACTTAAATTGGCTTTAGGGTTTAATTTAATTAAAACCAATGTAGGCCTATTTTAGGTAATTAGATTTAGGCCCATTTTAATTAATAAAATCAATTTAGATTTAGTCTAGCCCAATAAAGTATTTTTATTTCTTTTAAAATTAATTTAGACTTTAAGCCCATTTTCTAGTTAATTAAAATTTATTTAGATTTAGCTCAACCCATTTAATTTCATTACTTTTAAAATAAATAGACTTATGCTCACATTTCACTTAAAATAAAATCAAGTTAGACTTATACCCACTAATTCAACTTTTCCTTTAAAATTTTATAGACTTAAGCCCATTTCCTTAGATAAGTTAAAACAAATAGACCTAGGATCACTAAAATTGATAAAAAAAAATGTAGGTCCTTGGTTATCCCACTTAACTTGTAAATAAAATGTAGAATTAGCTAACTTCTAAATAAAATTAACTTAGTTTATACTTAGGGATGTTACACCTTGTATGAATGCTTTTTTTTATATGTGATTTTATGATTAGTTACATTAGGGTTAGATGGATATTTAAATTAGGATTTAATAAAATTGTATGTAATTAGAGGATGAAGTAATAATTCATAAAGTAATCCTAAATGAACACGAGACTAAGAGAAGTTAGTATTCCGTTCCTAGAATTTCATAGTTGTGGTGCTAGCTTTCTTTTAGAGAATTGAGTACCACCAAAGTAATTTAACCCAGTTATTACCCTGGATGGTGACTTATCTTCTCCACACTATGTCTTTATGATATAGTAGTGTGTTCCCTAGGACCTTGAGCCCAAACAATGTCGCAGAAGCTAAAATCTTAGATGCACACTAAACTTCGTTGTCTATAATTACATTAATGTTAAAACTAAAAACAAGCAGAACTTACTTCTTCAAAGGACCATCCTTTGGCTTTGAGCAAAATAAGAAAAGCACTGATCAATGCCTTATTAGCATCATTTAACAAAAAATCAAAAAATGCTTCTGTTTTAGATTCTAATAAATCCACCCGATCAATCAAAGACTTGATTAACTATCATACACACCAAAAAATCAAGTTAAAATAAAAATAAAAACTCAAAAAGAAAAAAGGGAACTAATTAGTTTACAGGAGATTGGAAGTATTAGAATAAAACTGTAAAAGGGAATCAATTTGGTGGGTCAAAGCCTATTGAAATGGACCGATCCATTGCTAATTAATTCACCAAAACCACCACCACCATTGCTAAACACATATAGTTCATCATCGGAGCAGCTAGAGATAAGCAACATGCGGTCGAGATCAACTGCTATCAATTTGTATGAAGAGCAGTTGCATAATGTTATCGACGAAAAGTTTCATGTGATTGCGTTGGTGACATGGCTTGGCTGATACCACTTCATAATAAAAATTTTCGTGGTGCTAAATTGGTGAAGTGGCAGTGGTGTGGTGAGAGAGAACTAAGTGCTTATGTGGCAAAGGTAGAAAGGCAAATTGAGAGGGAGGGCAGCCCAAACCAAAGATAGAGAAAAGGGTTATGGTGCATTTAAGTTGGGCATTGTTAAGGTAGAAAATGGGTTTGTTTCCCATTTTTATTAAGTTAAGTAGGCTTAATTAGATAATTAGGCTTAGTTAGTTAATTAGACTTAATTCTATTGATAATTAATTTTTTTTTTAACTATGGACCCACCTTCAATTAGACGTGTATTACACACACTTTTAATTGTGAGAAAATGGATTTAAATGAAACACTAAATGCAAGTTTTGTGCTAAATTGTCAAAAAAAGGTCATTTTGGACCAAATTGAACTTTTACGAAAAGTTTTAAGGCTAAATCAAACCTTATTCCATTAAGTTATATTACATGGACAAAGTTAAAAGGTTATATAGTTAAAAGCCATTTCACCCCTTAAATAAAAAATTTCCCAAATCCAACAACATAAACCCTGATCCTAATCCCTTTTCTGCAAAAAATGAATATTATCATAAGAGACCATGTAAAGATTCGTTTGACTGAGTAAGAAGCCATTCTTAGTCAATGTACTTCTCTGTATCAACGCAGCAAGCGACATTAAGGTGAAAAGCAAACACTATGCTTCTACTTTTACAAACAAAAAGGTATACCTTTTCCTTTCTAATTTTTCTTGGAACTATTGTTGTTTTTAGCATTTGTTTTTTTGTTATTTCACTAGGAAAATTGGGGTTTATATTATATGCATCATGTGCAACTGTATGGAAGAATGTGGATGGGACAATGATTTGTAATAGTATATGGCAATGTGGTCCCTGATGCTTTATAAAAAAACAAAAATTTTCCATTTGTTTATAGCATGTGGTCTCAAAAGTTTGAAATGTTATTGTGAATTTCAGTTGTTTAAAAAGTTTTTTTTTTTTATATAGTATGGAGGACAAAATAATTAAAGTAAAGTGGCATCATGGTGGGAAATTCATCTTAGGAAACAATTATTCTACTTAGATATTAGGAACATATGTGTTTAGCTATCATGACCCAAACCGGGAGTCGTGACCGGCGTTAAGAAATGGGAATTCTTTTGAATCTGCAACCCGTAGTAAGCCTTAAAAACTAAAAAACATGCAATAATAATATAAAAATACTCCAGAATTAAAATTTTATTTAATATAAAAGAAATCTTTACATATCATACATAACAAAAATATTTCATACAATATCTAGATACAAAAATCAAACCAACTATAACACTTCTAACACAATAAAATTGCTACTGCAGTTTCTAGAATACAACAAGAGTTCAAATATAAAATTTACATAGTCTAGCCAGGGCTAAAAAAGACCGTTGTAAAGTACTACTGGGGAGGTCTAAAGAGGAAGAAGATCCTGTAAAAAAATATTGAGGGGAGTCAGACCTCACTGAGTGAATTATTATAATATATATACATGCAACTTAAAGTCACAGTCAAGCATTATTATAATAATATACATATACAAGCATTTTATACAAATGCTAAAATCTACTTTTATATAATAATAAATGCAGAAAAAAAGTTTATTTAAGTGAAGGATCAAATAGAATCCTAAAAATATATGCAACCCTAATCATAAAAATCTCTAGCCACGTAGGCTTACTTAATTCTAAAGTAATTTTCTTATTCCATTTTTGGACAGTAGATTGGCCCCGAGACACTAAGTCAATCGAACTCCTACAGTCTCACTGTCAGTGTAATTGGCCCCGATACATTAGGTCAACTGAGCTCCCATAATCACACTACTCTCTCACCATAATTCTCAATAATCAAATAATCAAATATCACATCAATGATTTCATAATCTCAACACTAAAATCTAACGCACTGGTACGTACACAGTCCTAGTGCAGCCCACTAGGTAGCACGTTCTACTGATATCCTTCAAATAAATCGTATAATTATTGGAAAATAATAAATGCACAATTAAAACATAATGGCATCCATTTTATAAAGAAATATAGCAATTATATCCCAAATATATACCAAGCATATACTAAAAATATTCTAAATATAAATGCCATATGTATACCAAAATATACTGTAAGTTTACAAAAAATATACCAAAAATATATTAAGAATATACCAAACAATACGTCACATATATATCAAAATATACCAAAAATATACTAAAAATATACCATCATTTAATAAAACAATTCATGTTTAAACACATTATGGAAACATGGATGCTCATAATCATGTATCCTATATGCAATGCATATATAGAATAAAAACTCATAAGTTTGCGCTGCTCTAGACAAACTCAACGAGCCTAGTCCGATAGGCCTCAGTCTCGACGTAACTATAGAAAATAAATAATAATAACAGTATCAAAATAAATCCCTAACTTTACACGTATAGGAATTCTAAAGGACAACTCAACCTAAGACACGACTCGACCACAATTCAAAAACTCATGATCGATCCGACGTCATATTATACAAGAATTCTATAAAAAATTCGGCAGAGTCTCCTCTATAAAACTGACATGTCTCTACTAAAAGTAGAGCTAATCCTACAAGCAACCACACTTCTAATATCACAAATGAACAACACTTCAGGTTAGGACCCTAAACTACACAATTTCCCAACCGAGGATCACAATTTGCAATAAAATCAATATTTAATATTAATATAATAAAAATCATTAAAATCCATAAACATCAATACATAACCACAATAGAATATATTTATATAACAAAAACATTAAAGCTAATTATCTCCAAATTAGTTAATAAAATCTCAATAATATATATAATATTAATAGAAAATCCATTTTTCATCTTAGAAATAAAATAGTAAAATTCACAAATAATTATTTAAATAGTTCAAATATGTAATAAAAATAGTTAAAAATTCATTTAATCACAAAAATAGTAAATAAATTATTATTTGAATATATTTTCAAAAATTATTAATAATTAGTTAAAAATGATAAATAATTCGTAAAAATTATTTTAATACTTTTTACGAATTATTTATGAGCTTTGGCCACCAGAAAAGCTACCGGCAACGAGTTGAGCTCCACTGTTGTTGCTGCTATTCTGGCCATTTTCAACGTCGAACTGGAGTGCTAAAGGTGGAGGAAGGGAGAGGAGGAGGGGAGGTGATGGTGGTGGGTGGTGGCTGCAGGTGGTGGTGTCGGCGATGGTATGAACGGGGCTGGATGGTTTGTGCAGAAACCAAGGAGTAGGGGAAGAAAGGAAGAAGAGAAAAAGAAAAAAGAAAGAAAAAAAAGAAAAGGGAAGAAGGAATTGTCCCAAAAAATCTTTTAATCCTAACCCCTATATTTTAATTTTATATATATAACTTACTTTAACATATATATATATATATATATACCACAACACTAACACACAAGCATATAATCATAGCACTAATAATAATGACAATAATAATAGTAATGATAATAATAATAATGATAATAACAATAAAAATAATAATAATAATAACAACAACAACAACAACAATAATGATAATAATAATACTAACATTAATATTTTTAAATAATAATGACTTTCAAATAACTTCCTCTACGTAAATAAAATATTTAAAATAAAATAAATAAATACTATTCATAAATAATGATAATATATATATATATATATATAAATTTAAAATATTATTAATACTGCATATCCTAAAATAATTTTTAATAATTTAAAATAAAGGGTCAGTATAATATTCTCCCCTTACAAAAATTCATCCTCGAATTTTTCAATGAAAGAACAGAAAATAGAAATTCATCGAGGAAAGAGATAAGAGTAGGCCACCCACATCTCGGCTTCAGTCTCCCAAGTGTGCTCCTCCACATTATTGCTCTGCCACAACACCTTGACCATTGGGATATACTTCGAACGCAACTAACGAACTTGATAGTCTACTATCACGACTAGCTCCTCCTCATATGTCAAATCTTCGTTCACTTCCACACTCTCAAGCTCAATACATGTGAAAGGTCTAAAATATACTTCCTTGGCATCGAGATATGGAACACTGGATGCACTTTAGATAAATTCGGAGGCAAAGCCAACCGATATGCAACCATGCCCACTCTCTCCAGAATCTCGAATGGTCCAATATATCTCAGTGCTAATTTCTCCTTCTTGCCAAACCTCATCACACCATTCATCGGAGATACCTTCATAAACATATAATCTCCAACCTGAAACTCTACATCTCTGTGCCTCAAATCCGCATAGCTCTTCTGTCTGCTAGCTGCGATCTCTAATCTCCTATTGATCATAACAACCTTCTCAGCTGCATCCTGAACCATTTCAAGTCCAGTCAACGCTCTCTCTTCAATATTATCCCAACACAAAGGATATCTACACTTTCTTTCGTACAAAGCCTCATATGGTGCCATCTCAATACTGCTATGGTAGTTGTTATTATAAGTAAACTCTACTAGCGGCAAATGATCATCCCAGCTACCTCCAAGATCCAATGCACACATCCTCAATATATCCTCAAGTGTCTGGATTATTCTCTCAGACTGACCATCTATCTGAGGGTGAAAAGCAGTACTAAAATCAAGCCTTGTGCCTATTACTTCCTATAACTTCTTTTAAAATCGAGAGGTAAACACTGAACCTCTATCAGATACAATGGAAACAGACACTCCATGAAGGCACACAATATACTTAAAATACAACTTAGCCAACTTAGCTACAGAATAAGTGGCTTTAACAGGTAAAAGTGAGCTAATTTGGTTAACCTATCTACAATCACCCAGATGGAATCATATCCATCCTTCAAATGAGGTAACCTAACCACAAAATCCATAACAACTCTCTCTCATTTCCACTCAAGAATAGAAAGAAGCTAAAGCTTCCCATAAGGCTTATGATACTCAGCTTTCACCTACTGACATGTCAAACACTTAGAAATATAATTAGCTACATCCTTCTTCAGTCCATCCCACCAATACAAATCTCAGATGTTGTGGTACATCTTAGTAACACCTAGATGTACGCCATAAGCTGTAGAATGTGCTTCCTTAAGGATCTCCTCTCTCAAATTATCCATATCAGGAATACATAATCTACCACTAATCCATAAAACACCTTCATCATCTAATGTAAAATCAATGAACTTCCTTGCATGAACATTCTTCTCAAGCTCTGCTAGAATAGGATCTCAGCCTTAAGCTGCCTTAATCCTATCTCTCAATACTTATCTAAATCTGAATTGAGCTAACAATCCACCTAATTTTCTAATCTTCATCATCAGACCTTGATGCAATAACTTATGCAACTCTTGGATCAAAGGTCTCCTCTCCACACTAATGTGAGCAAGACTACCCCAGGACTTCCTACTCAAAGCATTTGTTACCACATTAGCCTTGTCTGGATGATGAAGAATATCGCAGTTATAATCCTTTAGGATCTCTAACCATTTTCTCTGCCTCAAGTTCAGATCTTTAGGTCATGAGTAGGATAATTCTATTCATGCTTTTTTAACTGCATCGAAGCATAAGCTATCACCCTACCATTCTGCATCAACACACAACCTAGGCCAACTCTAGAGGCATCACAATACATAATGAATTTATCTACTTTATTAGGCAAAGCCAAAACTGAAGCTGTGGTCAACTTCTCCTTCAGTAACTGAAAATTATTCTCACAAGCATCTGACCATACAAACTTCATATTCGTCTAAGTTAAGCGAGTCATAGGAGCTACAATTCTAGAAAAATCTTACACAGACCTCCTATAATACCCAGCCAAATCCAGAAAACTCTGAATCTCTATGACTGTCATCAATCTAGGCCACTCAGATACTGCCTCAATCTTTTGTGGATAAACTTAAATACCATCTTTAGACACCACATGTCCAAGGAATGCAACACTCTCTAACCAAAAATCACACTTTGAGAATTTAGCATAAAGATAATGTTCTCTCAATATCTACAATATGTCTTCAAGTGATATACGTGCTCCTCCTTACTCTTCGAATACACTAGTATATCATCAATCAAGAAATGTATAGAAATTACATCTCATGTATTATATCTACATTCATTCTTACACTTATTCAAATTCAATAATTTACACATAATTATTAATTAAATTATTAATAATTTAATATCTCATATTAAATATAATAATTTAATTAATAACATATATTATTATTAATTTACTATTTAATTAATATCTCATATTAATTAAATATAAAACTCTTATTGGAATTAGATTTCATGATATACTAGAATTATTGCTTAAAACATAAGTCCAATTCCATTAATCTTAACTAATTGATTAAGCTCATTAGTCAACAATTAGATTAATAGAAATGGTGATTTGGGGCAAAACTCTTTTAGGTATGACTTACTAGGTTCATGTTTAATTGGCAATAAGAATATAATATCAACACTTAATATTATTTGAAACTCTTTCAAGTCCAAGTGTGGAAATCCCAATTATGCACATTTAGTTCTCATAAGTTGTGAGTGACCCTTAGCATCAATATCACAACTACCCAATTAGATATAAATGCATATATTGATTCACATGAACCTTACCGTTATAATTACTGTGCACTAAAATCCCTTCATTAGAAGATCCTAATATAGCCTAGAGTCAAGGTTTAATCAAACTCTAATAGCTTCATCGTATGGCCTCATCTCAAGTATTGATTCTTGATAGAATATAACTAATACTAGAAACACTTTCTAGCACTGAAAATCTTTCATATTGTGTTATGTTTATCCTTGCTAGGAACTTATTCATTAAGAATAAACTTAGATAGTATAGGATCTATCTTGATTCACTTCGGACAATAAATCCCATCTTGGTTGAACACTCATCCCTACATTTAACTAATTAGAACCACCATATGTCATATACCCATATGTTAATAACATAAGTATATAAGTGGTAACAAACTCTTACCACTCAAATGTGGATGATCGTGTCACCTCAGGTCAAAGGAATATATGCACCATTATAACCTGGATTATGATTGTTGATTATAAGTGAGTATCCTTGTAATCACAAATCTAACATTACTGTTCGATCCACCCATCATATGAGTATCCATAAGTCTATTATGATATCTCATATCAAGTAGCATGAGACTCACTACCTCCCACTATTAGCATCACATACTAATCAAGAAAAATAAACAGAGGTGATAGTATAATTAATATTTACTCAACTATTAATTATTCAATTATAAATAATTTATAGCATATGTACTAAATAAATTTGTAACTCATATTATTAACTCTTGATAATAAATTTATTTAACATATTGTTAAAGGGTAAATACTCAAATAAATCAACTCTTTATTTAAATGAATACTTTATTGCCATAAGGATAATTTATAATGTCATTATTTATTACAAGAATGGCACTATGACACATCTATACTAATAATTCAATACTCATCCAAGGCCGCATTATGTTGGTGGGGGGGATAGATATTGTATATATCGACTATGACTACTTAAGCATACCTGAGTTGATTTTTTATATTAGAAAGTTTGGGTATACTAGTTGTGATAGGGTTTAGTATAAGGCTGAGGATGATGGAAAGTTTCTCTTGTTAGATTCAAATAAAATTTTATTAAAAATCTCAAAAGATTTTAAAGATGGAGACATTGTACATTTCTGTGTCACTCATGATATAGATACACCAACAATAATTGAGGCAGTTTAACAAGGTTCAACAAATATAAATGAGGCAGATCAATAACCCTTATCAGTATTTAATGAGGGAGCTTGAAGTTGTTTGCCCCATATGGAGGTTGTTGGGGAAGCAATCAACTAAGGGTGATGTGAGTGAGGGAGCTCAGATATAGAGGAAGACTCATATACAAAAGGAGAGTCAAATACATATGGAAGTTCAATTGAAGATGCACAGAGTGGAAGTGACACTAGAGTTCATAGTAATATTGATGATAAGCTGCGAGTTATGAGGGAGGAAGCAAGAAATTTGAGAAGGAATGGTATAAGGAATGTAAATGGGTAGCTTGTTAAAGATGTACATTTGGGTCTAACTGGTATTGATGAAAGTTTCGAGGATGTGGGGAGGCAACGACATGAAGGCATAATAGGCGGTTCTAAACCATATTATAATAATGAAGATCATCCAAGTGATAGAACTGTGTCTAATGATGAGGGGGCTGAGTTTACTGAAAGAAGACCTCTAATAAGTGTGCAGTTTGATCCTACAACTATAATTCCAAAATGGAAATTGGGGATGGTTTTCTTGTCCATGAATTAATTTAGAGAGGTTATACACAAGTATGCAGTTGCTAAGGCTACTAAATTGACTTTGAAACCTAATTAGCCTAACAAGGTAAAGGCAAAGTGTAAGCATCATAATTATCCTTAGGTGCTATATGGTGGGACTGAAAGGGACACCAAAAATTAAGTTATAAAGACTTATAATCCTAAGCACATTTGCCAAAGGTTTAATAAAACCTTTCATTGCAATAATAACTATATAGCTACTCGTTATAAGACGAGAATTTTACAATAGCTAAGTATCAAATTGAAGGAGTTGGCTAACATTGTAAAATAAGACCTCCATATTTATGTAGCCAAAATAATTTATAAGAGAGTAAAAGCCAATGTTGTAGTAGCAACAATGGGAGACCCTATGGTTAAGTATACAAAATTACGTGACCATGTTGCTAGGAATTTAAGTTCAAATCCGGGTTCTACATTCTATGTAAAGTGTGATAGGAAAAGTGAACCTTAAAAATAAGTTTTCAGAAAGTTTTATGTATGTTTCCATGCTTTTAAATAAGGAATCAAACAAGGGAGTAGAAGTGTGCTAGGGTTGGATGGTTGCTTTCTTAATGGTTCATACCAAAGACAACTTATTACAACTGTGTCTAAAGATAGCAACAATCAGATGTTTCATGTTGCATAGGCGATGGTTGAAATCAAAAATTTAAATACTTGAAAGTGGTTCATTGAGTAGCTAAGGGAAGATATCGAGTTAGGAGATGGAACAGACTTTGTAATTATTACAGATATGCAGAAGGTTAGAGTATTACATGCTTTGTAAGTTTTCTTTTACAGTTTACTTAATTCTTATCCATTTTACTTATACGGGTTTAATTTATAATTTTTTAGGGACTTATGAGAGTTATCCATAAGGTTTTACTAGAGATGGAGCGTAGAATGTGTGCACAACATATTTTGTCAACTTGGAGGAAAAAATGGAAAGAGGACAAAAGAAAAAATAAATTCTAGGAATGTGCATACTTAACTTACGAGGGACAATTCAAAGATAAATTGCAAGAGATAGATAAATTAGGAGATGGAATTGTGTAAGACCTATTATGCTACCCTCATCATACTTGGTGCAGAGCCTACATTAGGACAGTAAGTAAATGCAATGCAGTGGAAAATAACATAAGCAAAACTTTCAACAGGTGGATTTTAAATGTAAGATTCAAGTCTATAATTACTATGCTTGAAGATATTTGGAAGAAAGTGATGGAACAAATTATAGCAATGAGGCAGTTTAAAAACACTTGGAATTCATAAATTGCACTAATAGTTCAAAACAAGTTAGATAAAAATAAGTATACAGTTGTAAGTTGCAATATTATTTGGAATAGAGAGCATGGCTTTGAGTTATTGAAGGGTTTGTACCAGTAAACTATTGACTTAAACAAACACACATGTACATGCAGGGCATGGGATTTGAAAGGCATACCATGTCCCCATGCCATATGTGTAATGTTCAACAATAATCTCAATTCTGATACATTTGCCAATCATTGGTTTACAAAGGACACCTATCTCAAATGTTATGGAACAGTAATGTAACTAGTTACGGGTATGTGATTGTGGCTTGAAATGGATTATCCAATAATTGAACCTCCAAAAATAAGGAAGAGGGTTGGAAGACCAAAGACTAAAAAAAGAAGAGATAAGGATGAACTATCGAAACTAAAATCTAGTCAATTGAGCAAGGCTTTAAGATATAACAAGCAAGGCTATCCTAATATGGGGCATCTGCAAGTGAGCAATTTATTGATTTTTCCATTTGAAATTTGCCATTTATAGCACTTATTCTTTTTGATATTTATTTTTAGCCTAATAATGAACTAGTAGTAGGAAATGGATAAGAAAGAGGCACTATACCAAAGGTTTAGTTATTTTAGTTTAGATAATATGTGTGCATTAGTATATGCACTAAATTATATTCACTTACAATGATTCAATTCATAATTTGTAGCATATTAGAAGTGGACATATGGAAAGTGGTCCAATAGGTGACAACGTACATCCGGTTCATGTTAATTATGCTTCATCTAGAAAAACAATTAGAGAACATGTACTTTATGCTATAATTTTTTATTCATCATATTGCAATAGATATTTATTGTACATAAAAATAATTTTTTTATATTATATGGGCAAGACCATCTATGGAAACCAGTAATGCTTCAACCCCAACACCAATTAGCAAAATGACTATTAATAACATAGGGAGGGGAGCTGACGTTTTGCCATCTGTAAATAGGTTTAGTGCAATTTAAGTGTTGTGTTACAAATAGTTGATGTCTTTGCTATGTTACATTTGAAAAAAATAACACTATGCCTTTTCTAATTCAGAATAATAGTGGTCCTTTAGAGCCTAATATCATAAGGATAATGAGGTAAGGAAGAGGCTGAGGGCAAGGGCTAAGTCGAGGGTGAGGGTAGGGAATGGCAGTTGGTATTGCTAGTAGTAGCATCACCCAAATGGAAGAACAACCAGCTGGTAATAAAAGATATACAACACTTACTGAATCCTTAGAAGCAAAAAGGGCCAACTTTCAAGGGCATAGAGTATATGATTTAGGCAATGGATTGGCTATTGAAAATGTAAGTGTCAATTGAGGTTTTGATGTTCAAAGAAAATTATTTTCCCATGCAGGGCATGACTAACTTTGTTTTTTAATTCAATATGGGAGACCTATTGCAAGAGTTATTAGTCCACCCCCAATCATTAAAAGTTCAATAAATATGACAAGCGATCTCGACTTCAAACCTCCTGGCTTAAGGTGGAAAGGGAAAAATTCAGTTACAATAAGATAATTGCAATAGCAGAGGGATAAATAAGGAGCAAGTAGATTCAAGCAAATGGAGCAACCCTCTGAAAGTAATTAATTCTAATCCATCCAAAGTTTTGTTTAAAAAAGCCAAAGTAGCATTAATTTCTTAGGAAATTAGTGTGTATCATTTGACACCATTTTGGTTGTGTTATTGATGTAATGTAGGAGTGTTAATATTTTTTATATTTTTTTAATGCTGATAAAGAAACTTAAATATCTATATAATGAAGCAATATGTTGTCTGTCAAATTCTGAAGGCTGTTTTATACTAATTTTTTATGAAAACAACTTCTTTATATTAATTTGAATGTGATTATGATCTTATCTCAAATGTTGTCCTTGCAATTTGGTGGAATTGATTTTATCTCAGATATTTTTATATTTTTATATAATGTAAAAGTGTTCAACTAAGTTTCAACAACTAGTTAACAATTCAATTGCATATCGAAGATGTGAAAATTACAACTCTTACACTATAATGCTAATTCTAACTAAGGCTAAATCTACCCAAAGTCAATCTACTAACATCATACACATCATACACTTCCAATTTCATCTTCTAATGCCTATAACCCATGATCATTACAATAATAAACACAATTAGCCTAAATATAACAAATTTCTACATCTTTAGCCTTCTTCTATTTTTGTCCCTCTCCATTTCAATTTCCTCTATCCTTTCAAGAGACCTAAAATCATAACCCTTGATTGATCATCAATAGGTGGGTAAATCCACAATAAGTAATTATATGCCTAAAATCCTTACATTAATTTCCCACAACATTGGTAAAATTTCCCAAACGTCATTAACCCTAACAAATCAAATAATTAAAATAAAAATTTCATAAATTCTTCCCAATCACTTACCCCATAATGTTTACACCCAAAGAACTTGCAACCAGGATTTCTTGTTGTCCATGAAGTCTTCATGTTCACAACATCTCCACAAGACATATAGGAACGGGAATTTCTCCTTGCTCCATTGAATAATTTTCCATTACCTCTCAAACCACAAGATTGAAATAAAAGTAAATTAACTTTGCAAATACAACTGAACAGAAAAAAAAACAAAGAGCAAATATCGATTAAGGGAGAGGAGAGATGTCTAGTACGAGAGGATCCATTATTCCTTTATTTTATGTCTTCTTCTTATCCTTCTAATGCTTCAAAGAGGTTTTTATGTTTTATGTCTTCAACAAAGGAAAGTGGTCCAAGAGTCTTTGTTATATATGGTTTTAAGTATTAACGCGCTCTTCCTAGTTGTAAACACGTCCCAATACATGTTAGAATTTTAATGTCAAATAAAAATAAATTTTACTAAATGGAGTGTGACATGGGTCCAAAATAAAAGTTTAGAGGTGATATAGGAAAAAATAAGAGTTGAGAGGTGCAATAGGTTAAAATTGTAAAGTTTAGGGGTGAAAAGGTGTATTTGGCCATTAATAGTTTGTTTGCCAAATTATTATCATTTCTTAAAGTAGATTATATCTTGATATAATAGTTAATATTTGTTAAAAGATTGAAACTAATATATTTCGTTTAAAGATCAAATTATACTCAAAATAATTTAAAAATGTCATAATTTTTATTTTTATTTCGGTGATTGTCTAGAGCAAGTGTTTCAATCATATAGATGAACGCTTCCACCAATTACTAAATCTTGGCTACTAGCTACTAGCCCTATTAAATCTTATTAAAAACTTTCCTTATGGCATTAACACTTCCTTTTAGGTAATCAGCCATAACTTTTGTATTTAGCAAGTTATGGAACAAGATACAAAGTGCACTAAATAAAAGCCCATAAAGAGAAAGAGGAAAAAACCATTAGTCACTTCTCTAAAATGATTTTTAGAATATATAGCAAAAGGAAATTGATGAGCTTGTAAAGCAAAATGAAAGTTTTTATCTTGGGTAAGTGAAGATAGTGATGCATATAGTATATTTACAAAGAAGAAGAAAAAGAAAAATGGTGATGTGGAAAAAAAACTAATGTAATAAATAATGGGGTGTTGTGGATGTTGAGGTGTGAATAAAAGATGGGATGTGTATGCACGTCAACAATTCTATTAGAATTCACGGACTAGAACTAACAATGAGAATTTTAAATTTTTATAAAACTTAATTGTTAACATATTCTCTTTTAGGATTAAATTGTGAAATGCACCATACTTTTCAGACTAAGAAAATCATTATCCTAAAGGAGAATGTCTGACCCTAGTATAAGCCAACCAAGTGTTGTAAAAACTAAACTGCAGTTATCCGTGCCCATGTCCATCCATTTTGCCATTCTAACTTAACTCGTGGTAGGTAAAGTAGGCAAGTCGTGGTAGGTATAATGAGCTTGAAGTCCATCTGCTCAACGACAATTTCTTCATAGGACATCAGCCTTACAAACAAAAAATATCTATTTTTTAATAAAATAAGAAGGAAGCAATGGCAATTTATTCAACAATTACAGATGGTATATAGTGGTTTATAGAGCTATCACCAACAACCTTATTCACAATAGCAGGTCTCGTGTTAATGGTTTACAAAATGGTGTGTAGCATGTTTATGGACCCACAAGAGTTAAATCATAAGCCGATGAATAATTTTCATTGTGTTCTCGATTAAAACCCCAAGATCTTAGAACCAATTCAATTAGGAGATGTTACTAAGCAAGAATTGAGAGCTTACGATGGTTCTTATCCTAGTGAGCTACTTTTAATGGCTATTAAAGGTTAGATCTATGATATCTCTTCCTTTAGGATGTTTTATGGTCCTAGTGGTCAATATGAAAAGTTTGCTAAAAGGGATGCAAGTAGAGCCTTAGCTCTTTTGTCTTTTAACCATAAGACTTGATAGGAAATCTTAAGGGTCCTAGTGAATATAAGCTTGAAGTTTTGCAAGACTGGGAATATAAATTTATGAAAAAAATATATGAAGGTTGGGCAGCTTGTAACTGAAGATATGATGAGTATGGAACTAGGAGGTGGAGAAAAAGTCGAACAAAGCCAGAAACATGAAACAAATTGAGAAGAGTGAAGACCCATATTTTTAAGCATACCCTTCTCTGGCAGAAAATGAATGGTGTTTGTGGATATGATTCTAAGTGAGAAAACTATGGCTACTAATAATTTTTATTGTAAGATTACTTATTTTTTTTTAATTTTAAAATTTGTTATTTGCTAAGGCCAATATGTTCCTTGTAAGGTTGTAGAATTTGGAATATACTTATGCTTTTTTCCCTAAAAATGTAATTGGTAGAGATTAACAACTAGTTAATGCTGACTAGGGTGTCAAAATGGGTTGGTGAATTGTGTTCATGTCAAATTGACTCATTATGGTGATACGATTAAGATCAACATAAATACAATCCATTTGTTAATCATATCAAATAATTCAACCCTAACACAAAATAAGAATTAAATGGATTATACGAATACCAACACTACATCTTAACTCATTTATTTAAATGGATTGAATGTATCATAAAATATAACACGATCCATTTAACCTATATAATATTCATCACCTATAGAAATATTATTTTTCAAAAAAAAAACCTATAATAATAATTGTTTTACCCTTTAAAATCATGGAAAAAACAAGGAGTATATATATGTATATATGTAAATGACCATTTTACCCTTTAAAATCTTAATAAATTATATGAGTTTTAAATGGATCGTATCAAATTAATACAATAGTGAATCCCTAACTTATTACCCTTTTCCCATCATTGTCCCAAAGAATCAATTGGGCACACAAAAATTCTTGATTTTTAATTTCAATAACAGTGATCTCCCATTTATCGATTTTTAATGAAATCAACACTGACATGTTGATGTGAGCAAATAAAAAGATGATGATGTGACAAATTTATTTTTAATAATAAACCAACGTTCATTCCATGTGGGTTCTTTTTTATTTACGCAGCAAAATTTGATAAGGACCCATGTAGCCTCTGATTTATTATTGAAAATAATTTTGCCATATAATTATCCTCTTATTTATCTACGTCAACATTCTGATATTAATTTTATCAAAAATCAACGAATGAGAGATTATCATTACTAAAATTAAAAGTTAGAAATTTTCGTATATCCAATTAATTTTATGGGATGATAGTAGAAAAAAAAAATTAGGAAATGTAAGGATAAATAACCCTTACTACAATTTAACATGACAATATACTTAAATGGATTGTAATAAATTTATGTGTTAACCAGTAACACAAGTAGGTTTGAACATTATCATAAATGGATCGATCCATTTTTAACATCAATTCATTTAATTCAATCCTAATTCAGTAATTTTACGTGTCATGTATCATCACCCATTTTTACATCCTTGGCCTACGGACTTCAGTGTTGGTCACAAATCACAAAAACTGAAAAAATAGAGGATGAAAATGATATTTACAAGTTGAGCGGATGGCCGGGCCAGGCGAGTGTTTAGAAAGGCGCGTAGAAGAGGCCAACACGCAGACGTAAGTGGTTACTGGATCGGACCCTCAGTCCAGAAAATCAGACCACCACGATCACCACCACCACCACCTCCACCACCGGGTGTAGCCAGCGGTTGATATTTTCCGATTGAGAGAGGGAAGAGAAAAAGGAGGTTCTACTTCTCGCTCGACGCGGAGAGATGCTGGAAAACCCTACACCTACACCTGCTTCTGCTGCTGCTGCTCCTCCTCTTTCTTCCCAGCCTGACTCTAGCGCCGTCATCAAGCGCTATGCTCCGCCCAATCAAAGGTATCTGTCGTCTCTATCTCTCAATATTCTCTTTGGTTTGCATGAGCCTATGAATAAGGCATAATCACGTCTTCACTGTTTCGCAATTTTCAGGAATCGTTCTCTTCACAGGCGCAAATCAGGAGGTCAGTTCTTTTCTCTTTTCTCTTTTTTCTTTTTTTAAATTTTAAATTTTTATTAAGTGTTAGGATTTAGATATTTCTCTATTGAGCTTGTATAGCTTTATTTATTTTCATCTATTCAGAAATATTGTTGAAATGCGTATGGTTATGTTAATTTTGTGGCTTAATTTTTTTGTTTTTATGTTTTTATTGTTAAAAAATCATTTCAACTACAATATCATGCCATATGATGCTTCTTTCAGCTCAATTGAAGATATTTGTGTTGATTAATTTGGTCGGTGGCTTCTGTCAATTATAGAAATTTGTTTCTCGATTGCCTCTTGCTAAAATTTGTATTCAACTCTGCTCAGTGTTAAAGGAAAGTCAGCCTCTCAATTGCGATGGATGTTATCTTTTTAAGAAATTATAGAATCAGCTGTGTCTGTTTAGTTATACAAAACCATTTGGCTTGTTTGTGTTAAGGTCTAATCTACACCACTTTTAAGCCACTCTGCAATCTTTCATTGTGGGATAATTCTCCAACAGTAGTCATGGGTGTTGATCTTGCTAAGCTTAAATCTTTTGGTTGTTGAATTCTTGTGAAAAACCTAAAAGGAGATATATTGTTGAGAAGGGGCAAAAGGTGTGAGAATCCTCTTATGAGAGAATGTCTACTAAGTTTTTTTTTTTTTTTACTCCGCATGTCTTGGTCATAGATTGTTTTAAAGTGGCTTAGATAGATTGATGCACATATGTGAATCTTACGTGGATTGTATAGGATGTTGCCTTACAGTAGTATTGGTTTTATTAGACTTTAGGAATAAAGAGTCACATTCTTCTGAATATATGGTAGGACCTCCTTGCTTCAAAAGGAAAATAATTAGTTTTTGAATATATTTAACTTGGAGAAAACTGTATCAAATGCAATTCCAGTGCAAAGCTTTGGATGCTCTTTTCTTTTTGTTGCTAAGACATCTGGCATAAAATGTCAACTTGGTGGTTGTTCTATTTCCATATAGTTTGGTCACATCTCACTTCCTTCTCTTTTCTTCCTTGATTATTAACTTTACGCCATATATGAGTTTTTGGTATGAGTATTTTTGTATTTTCCCATTTTGTACTTTTTCAAGTTACTGCCAGTCATGTGGATTAAAGTTTCCGTATTGTTTGTTGTGGCCTTTGTCACAATCTTTGTTTGGTGGCACTGCTGGTTATTATGTGACGTGTTTCACCTTTATACTCTTAAAAGTAAATTTCCTTACTTGCCTAATGATGATTCTGTTCATAGTCATATTTCCAAAATGTAGAAAAATTCACTATATTGATCTGCCAAATGGTACTTGGACCCTAAACATAATTGGAGTCAAGGTTTTGTCATTTTACGGACTGGTTTGATCAATTTAACAATGCTTTTGCAAATGATGCAGAGAAGAACCAACTACATGCCACTTCAAGAAATATTCCTGCACTAGATCATATTGATGCAGGGAGCAACAATTTCCTGAATGAGAACTCTCGTCCACGCTTAATTTCTATAGAGGGGTGTTGCCGAAGTGAGATGTCCCAGATTCTGAATGATCGTAAGTTTTAACTGCAGTTATTTTTTAAAGGTCTACATATGTTGATCAATCAGTTACGCTGGTTACATTGTTTTTATTTTCAATCATGTGGTCAAATATTTGAAGTGCTAATCTACATAGCAATGAAGATTGCATGCACTTCCATAGAAGAAAGAACTCTTGATATGATTCACAATGCAAAATAGATCTTTCACACATATTGGTCACTTAGTTTCATGACAGAATATGTTGTAGTTGCAATAGAACCATATGTTTGACCTCCTAAAAGTAAGTTAATATAGGGCTAATGTCCAAAAGAAGCTATAGTGTCCCCCCCCCCCCCAAAAAAAAATTTTAGTCAATCATTTTAGTTTTGTCAGTTTTAGTCTAACTTTTTGACATTGGTAATGCGTACATAATTACCATGATAGGCATACAGAATATATTTCTCTTCCTTTCCAGTGCTGATGATAAAACTATTATTTTTTTGGATAATTGTCCTTTCTTAAAAAAAAATCAATAAATGCTTTGTTTATTGATGATTAGAAAAATGATAACATAAATATTTTCTGAAAGAAAAGTAAAGCAATTACTAGTTTATATTCACTAACAATAAGGGAAGAAAAGTAATTTTTTAGCCAATTGATATAGCTACACAGGGTTTATGCCTGCATTTTTTAAGTTAAATTTGCTTAACTGTTACTGATGTCATAGGTTATGTTAAAATTACTAAAATTAAGAAATGGCACAAAGTTTTGGATAACTTTTCTAGTTGTCTTAAACATAATTGTGATTCAGCAATGTTTTACCTGATATAGTTCTCATTGGAGTTTTGTCTCAAACACATAATGCTACCTACTTTTCTCATTGAACAATTTGGGTCAGACTGTAAAGTTGTGAATTTTTTTAGAAGTTGATAAATGATGTAAATTTTTGTTGTTAGCTAGATAAATATGATATTTAGATGGATAGAAAAGTATGTTGCTAATGCAGTTGGAGCTATAAAACGGTATCAATGGAGCTGATGTGCCAATTTGTTGGCATTGGAGTATATTGGATTGATTTCACTAATCTACCTTTTATGATTGTTTTGCATCATAATCAGTGTGGTGTTTGTGCATAACTGTTTCTACTTCACACTTAATTGATAACTTAGGGTATTGCTTAAGCTGTTTTGAGAATTCGAATCCCCTCTGCATGATATTTCATGACCCATTTGCCTCCATATGCGTATTTAAGTGCAGGTTGGGCACTGGCAATGCATAACTACACTGATACATCCATAGATCTATCTGGTGAGTGGAAGTACCTCGGAAGTCTCTAATTTTCTGCGAGCGTGCCAACTGAGGAAACCCCAATTGAATCAAAATAGCTAAATTTCAGTCTTTAACCAGTAGAGATTGACACTGTGGATCCTTATCCATCTTCTGGACTTCCCATAAGCTATTGCAATAATCATTTTCATCAATAGGAAAAATAACGGTGAACAAAAATCTATATTTGGATTGCAATAAAGCTCTAGTATGAGCAATTGTGGGTATCCAGCCTTTTTTTTTTTTTAAATCAAGTTATATGCTGCATTGCTGATATTTGATTTCTACTTTTCAGAAAGACCAGTAATGTATTCAGGAAGTACTGCATCAGCATGGGGACACTTTAGGCTTCCTCATCAGGTAAACATATTTCACCGGGCTATGTATATTCTCCCTCCCCACCTTCTCCATCTTTCTCACTCGAGATATGTCACTGATTGCTTTTCAGTACATGCCACAAGCAAACAGCGGTGGACCATCTTCGGGGCCACAGATGGACTTTTTAAGTGAACTCCGCCGAGCAATTAGGAACGCCAGTTCGAATTCCGATAACTAAGTCCCACATTTATCTGTTATTTAAGTAGCATGTTTTGTATGTGCTTGCAGTCAGGAGTTGGGACTGCCGTTCTGTTGTGTTGTTGAAACCTCAAAATATACTGCTTTGTTATAAAAAATTGTGATTAATGTGGCAAATTGTACTCAGGCTCAGGGTATACGCTACTCAAATATATTCATGTGATTTGATGTTATAGAGGTCTTCAACCGGTGTTGTATTTTATTTGATTTTCCCATATTATTACCTCTATTTATATAGAATCTAATGGTGAATCTTTGCCTGATAAACATTAATTTATATCATATGCCCATTGAACAAAAATGTGATACAATGGTGTGATCATGATGTTACAACAACCGAATAAGAAATTGAAACTTTACAATTTGTAGATGTATCATTCTTTCCATACAGGTATGATTCCTTGAGCAGCCAAACGCTTTTCGACCCAGAAGACGATATGTCTCGCTGTAATTTTTTTCTCATCAATAAGAAAAGGTTCAACGGTGCTTGCTCCTGAGCCAAAGGAGGATAGAGAAAACCCTTTTGGACCTGTTAAAACAAACAAGCAAGCATGCTTTTTTCTTACACACTGAATAAAAACCAGCAATAAGGCAGAGTCCCAACCCAAGCAGAACCCCAAGTACCTGTAAGGACTCCATTAGGGAAGAATGCCCAGAAAGAGTAGGGATTGCTGTTCTTTTTAAAGGAGCCTTCCAACTGTCAGATTTCAGAAGGATGAATAGGAAAATTTTTTATTGGTTTTTTAAGGGAAAATTTTTAATGGTAGATGAAGTAGAGGCTTACTCTGTTGTCTTGGAAAAATAGCTCAATTTCAGTAATATCTTCTTCAGTTTCAAGAATTGATTTGAGCGAAGGGATTACTTCTTCTTCCATCAACTGAGGCAGTGGCTTGACTGCAGCTTTTGCTGCAGATTTGGGCTTTGCTGTTGCTGCTGGTGCCTTTGCCTTTTCTTCAGCTTTCTTTACCTCTTTTGTATCAGCAGCAACTAGCAAAACAAAAGAAGATTATGTTTTTCTATTGTTTTTTGACATATTATCACTCCCAAAATATGACTAGAATTTCCCTCGCCAGTGGCAACAAGGTCAAGCGCTTACCTGTGGATGTGGAAGTGGAAGTAGATGATTCTTGCACAGCAGAACAGCTGATGCTTCTCCATGATAGAGCTGACTTGCTACCAATCTGATGCATGCATACATATACAGACGATTACATTTTATTTAGTGAGAAATCGTCCCACTCCATCCTGGTCCTTAATCCTTTGCATAAGTGAAAAATTGCATTTTTAAGCGACAACTTATTTTCGTTTTAGCCACAGAAATAAAATTATAATGAATTCACATAGAAGTCCATAGTTTATTTTTTAATTGAGGCTTTGTTCAAAACTCCCCAGCAACCATTTTTTTTATATCGGTGAGAGAGAGATAACAATCGAACCCTTAATTTATAGATGCCTTAAAAATGAGCTATACTACTACACTTCTTAACCTTCAGTATCATTCCATTAATTCTCATTATATTAAATATGCTGCTTTTTTATCTATAAAAAAAATCCAACATTAGTTAGAAAATCCACCTAGTTGTATATAATTAGCCAAACTGCCCAAGATTAATACCAGAAGCTATAAGCTATGTTCTTGTAAGGTCCCAAATTGTGGATTAGTCACAGGGCACAACACACACACAAACCTTGAAACAGTTAAAATTACATAATATAATTCATATTCAAGAAAAAGAAAAAGAAAAATATATACAAAATTACAATTGCAAAAGAAATTACATAAATATATATACCAATTACATACCAAAGAGAGTGTGGAGCTGGTTCTTGCTTTCCTACTAAAATAAGAAGATGATGAAGGGAAGCTTGAAACTCCCATAGCTCCACTTCTAGTTGCCATGTTATTAAATACTGAGTGCATTAAAGGACCCTTTTACTAATTAACTCTAATCCCTTTCTTCCTTTTAATCATCAATCATTTTTTTATATATATTTTTATGAATTTTTTCATATATAATATGTGTAATATAGATTTATGGGAAGCAAAGCAGACTGGAAGAGAAGTTGAAACTTGGAAAATATGGAAGAGAAGCACTTAAGAAGAGAAGAGAATATATAGAGTATTCTGATCCACAAAAAAAGCTTTGTAAAATACATACCACTGGTTTCAATTTTTTTTTTTTTTTTATGCATGCATATTTCATAAAATATAAAAATATCAATAAAAATGAATTTTGACTTGTTGGGGGTCCTCCATCCATTGCTTATCAGCTTTCTTCATATATTTATTTTCCTAATTAATTAATTTAATTCAGGATTAAAAGCTTACAGTTATAAGGTATTTTTTATGGTAATTTTATTTAACAAAAAAATAAATTATTTTAGTTTCTGAAAAACTTTTTTTTTAATAAAATAACATTATTTTTCATAAATATCAGAATATTTAGTATGTTTTCAGTGAATTGTTGTTTTATAAAAAAAATAAACTGCTTGTTTTTATAGAATTGATTTTTGTAATTATAGAGGGTTTTTCAATAAATTGTTAGTACCATTTTATCAATTGAAAGTGTTTTTTTCCTTAAAATTATATATTTGAAAAAGGAAAAAAGCCACATATTTTACAAAATTAAAGTTTTTTTTAGAAATACAAATTTTTTGTAAACTATCATTATTCTTCATTAATTTAAAATATTTTTACATAAAAATAATTAAAATATTTAATATTTTTTAAAAATTTAATTTATTAAAAATCCATATCGGCAAAAAAAAATATGCCCAGACTTTTTACATGAGAAACGTAAATTATATTGTACTAAAAAATCTCATACAGATCAGAAAAAATGAAAGAGAAAATAACAACATCAATCATTACAAGATTATAAGAGAAAGAAAAAGAAAAATATAATCAAACCACTATATAATGTTTTGAATTTTTTGATTATAAATTTGAATTTTTTATTATGATTCAGTATGATTTTTTTTTCTTTAGGGACAGTCTTATATTGTTGGTAACTTGCATTGAAAAGGAAGAAAAATTCTTATCTTTTCTTATATAGTATATATAATAATTAAATTTATAATATATTTACGTGTTATATTTTTATTTTGATAAATATAAAATATTCAAAATCTGTATTATGGTCTAATTATTGAGTGTTTATATAGAAAATAAATAGGTTTTGTAAAAAAAAAACAGGTTTATATATATGCCAATTCAAAATAAATAGAAAAAAAAATTATATATTTATAGTATTTAAATAAATATTTAACATTTAACTTAAGTGATAAGATTTGTGAGAAGAGATTTTCTCTCTTTTACATCATTATAGAATTTAGGCTCCATTTGTTTGTGAAAAATATTTTATCTTTGAAAAATATTTTTTTTAAAATATTTTTTATATTTAATTGCCACACTAAAAAAATACAATAAATGAAAAGTAAATACATTGAAAAATAAAAGGAAAAATAATAAATGAAAAAAGAATGTATTAGAAAATGTTTTCTCATTCTTAAAATGGGAAATCATTTTCTTTTGTTTTAAAGTAATGTTCTTTTAACTAGTGTATTATTTTCCTTTAACTTATTTTTCTTAAATAATTCAAACACTAAAAAAATAAGGGAAAATATTTTTTGCACCTTAATTCTTTAATGTTTAAATTTTCAAAATTTATTATTTGATAGTTCATAAAAATATTGGAGAAAATACTAACAATAGAAAGTAATCTAGCCAAAGATACCGGTGAAAAAAGGGTTAAAGTGAACAATAAAAGGGCCTAGGAAGCCATCCAAGCATTCATTTTTATTTGTCAATAATAATGGCAAAACCACATTGAACCTTAATTTTACAAAGACATATAATAACTAAAGATATTATACCTTATTTTATTCTATTTTTCTTTAAAATAATCTATATTTATGCTATACAAACACTTCAATTAATAGATATTTTTCTATATTTTTATTTTTATTTTTTCATATCTATATTATCTAAACATTTCAATTTAAAATATAAATATATCAATAAAAAATTATTTTTTTATATTTATATCTCTCATATCCGAATCCGTGCAATTTAGATATACAACTTAGATATGCACTACTTCATTTTAATGGCTAAAACTCTCATAAGTATTGCAGAGGATTGGGCATCAAGTCATGTTATTCCCCATTTGTATCGGCACCAAAAAAAAAAATCATCAATAATGACGTCCATTTTCATAACATGCAGTGCAATTAAAAGCTCCTCATGGATGATAAAATCAACTAAATTCTCATTGTTGGTCTTGAACAAGTGAAAGGCAGTGTTCTTCACCTTTAGACTCAAACAAGTCCACCCCAGCCACTGCTAGCCAAAACCTTATAGTCCCCTCAATTGCTCATACGTAATAAGGAAAACAAACAATTCTTTTGGCTTGATTTCATCATTGACTTACTATTTCAATTCAATACAATTCACGAAAAACCATTAAATTCAGTTGATAAAAACTGTTTTCACTTAAACGAATTCTAACCAATGCGTAACGGTTTAGGTTCTCAGTTTACAATGTTCATTTATTAATCAATAATCAGGGCAAAAACTGTAGTGAAACTTAATTTGACAAAGACCCACAAAGAAAAAAGATACCATATCTTATTTAATCTTATTTGTGGCAAGAAACAAACATACATGATAATGTCCATTTCACAACAGGCAATTATAACCTACTCCTGGATGATAAAATCAACAAATTTCTTCAATAAAACATCGCTCTCACTGTTGGTTTTGGACAAGTGAAAGCAGTGTTCTTCCCCTTTGGTCTCATAGAAGTCCACTTTCCCACCCCATCCACTGCCACCCAAAACCTTGTAGTAAGCCTCCCCTCTATTTCTTAGCCAGTCTTTCTCTGCCACACAAACAAACACTCTCTCACACCCCATTTTCGGCAAATTCGGATCAACTGCTGGGTTCAATTTCGGGTCATCATCACGCCCGGAACTCGTTGAGCTCAAATATTTGTACATTTTATCTTCCTCTTTGCCTCCAAAGAATGGATGCACTATAAGAACACCCTTGATCTTAAAACCACTCAATCCAGCAACACCAGCTTGGATTGCAACATAATGGGCAATATTTGCCCCAGCGCTTTCGCCCGTTAAGAAGACCCGCCCGAAATCCACGTGCTCGTTGAGCCATGGCTCTGGTCCTAGCCCACTGGAGTGACTAGCAACCCATTGAAGCCCTACCCATGAATCTTCATACCCAATTGGTAAAGGATGTTCTGGGGCTAACCTGTAGTCAATTGAAATGGCAATGACATTGGCTTGAACCACCATGGAAGTAAGAAATTTTTTTGCCACAATGTCTAAGGCTGATCCGGCGCAGAAGCCTCCACCATGATAGTGGACCAGGAGCGGCAACTTCTTCCGAGCTGTACCTTCGAGTTTCGGAAGGAAGATGCGAGCCTTGACACCGGTGTCAATAGAGACCAAAACATCTTTGAATTGGACCCCAGTTTCTGGGTCTACGCCTGGAGGAACATAGTCCATGACTAAGAACCTCTCTACACGACCATCCTTAAAGACTTTGAAGAAGGGTGGAAATTCATGGGTTGTTTCATTACAGCTTGAAGCCATTGGAAAACAGAGACTAAGAAGTGTTGTGTGGTCTGTGGTGTGGAGAAATGCTAGTGGGAGTGAGCTACCTGAAGGAAGGAACGACAATACCTATGAAACTGAAAGTCTTTTAAAAAGACAAGACTGGTAGGTGTCACTGCGGTGCTCAACTGACCATATGTTCAATATGGTAGGTGGTTAGGTGACAGGCCAAGTACTTGAAAATTTGCTAAGAATGGTGCTTGGACACCTATTTGTTTAGTAATAAAAAACAAAGTCTTGAAAACAAGTTTTCAGAGAGAAATTTTTGCCAAAGTCATGGCTTTTTGCATTTACTTGGTTTAAATGAATTCAAACAAAGGTTAAATACAAGTTCTAAATTTCAATAGTGGACCTTGGTCTCCTGGAGCTCATTCTTTTTCTTGCTGGGGCAGTATCAGTTGGCAACTTCAACTTCTGTTTAAACTTTTCAACCATAGTGTAAACCTGCATTCTAGGAGACTGTCAGCACAAACACATAAAGAAGTATTTAGCAGACAAAAAAAAAATTCAAAGCATAAGCAATGCAAATTTTTTCCAGAAGCAAAAGGCAAAAAGTTGTATCAAACAATGCTTAAGTTTAATATCTCTGCCTTGCATAAAGTAATACTAAAATTAATATTTTATGGAAGGTTTTCATTTTCTGTTTAGAAGGAAGAGGCAAAAAGTTGAATCAAACGTAGCGATGCTTAAGTTGTAAAAAAATTAATGTCCTATAAAGTAACAGCAAAATCAAACATTTATAGGATCTTTTTCTTTTACAAGCAAAAGGCAAAAAAAAAAAGAAAAAAAAAATGAAGCAAACCATGCTCAAGTTGTACAGGACTTGAAAGGGGACAAGAAGGAAACAAATGAGAAAGCTCACTTTTAAAGAATTGATTATATTCCTGCAAACATGAGATAGTACAATTGAAAGATTCCAAATTTTCTGCTAATAGTTCACTTTTTAACATAGGAATATTGAAGGTGAAACTTAATTGCAAAACTGCATAATTTGCAGAGATTTCTTACTGTTTGTTACCAGCCAATCTATCAGCCTCTTAAAATGTCAGTTTCATGGCTGATACTGCTGTCCACTTACAAGAATTGTAGGCTTAAAGATACAAAAAAGCATGTATATCAAATATGAGAATTTTGATTGATTGTCTTCTCATGCTATTTGGAATAAGGAAAACAGGCAATGCTTTTGGCTTGGTTTCATCATTGTAACTAGCTCATCACTAAATTTGCACTGCCATCATTTCACTTTATGGCACAGGAATCATTAAGCCTAAATTTGTATTTTTGTTGCAAAAAGGTAAGTTAAGCTCTACTTCAACAGCTGGGCGTACTTCTCAAATGAAGTGATATCATTCAATATCCCTCAAGTTCCCCAAAAGTTATCTTCTAGCGGTCATCAGTTCATATCATGTGAATTGAAAATGTTGTATCATGTTACCTTTCTTACTCCAGATGTCAAGCCCAAATTTGAAAGGGCCTTCTTGTCCACATATCTCCAGGTTGTAGCTTCTTCTTCTTCCGGCTTACAGAAGAGTTGACTCATCCCACCACCTTGCCAAGAGGAAGCAACCAAATTAATGAAGGAAATGAAAGGCTCCTTAATGAGGAAACGCGAAGAGTTTTCTTGTGAATGTGCCAAGTTCCAAATAACTGTTTTATGGTGATGATGAAACGTATCACAGTATGGCATCGATAAATTTGTTAAGATAACAATAACCATTATCTATTATTATCATTTATCATTGACAAAAATTTGATACATATTTCTGACCGTGCCCTTTGCTAAAATGATGTCATAGAGGTTAATAGTTTTGATCAAATAGTTACTCCATGCATTCATCACATATTTGCTACTCCATGCATTCATCACATATTTGCCTCCCTAGTTTCTAACATTAACTTTTGGTTTCTGGAGAAAGTAAGGAATAGCACATTAGGCCTCGTACCTTTAAGATGTATCACCAACAAGTCCACATAAACCTTGAGACGGATGTGAGTGAAAATGTGAACAAATTCTCCAATATCTTCTCTCAGCACTATGCTACATGTCTTCTTTGGATCAAATCCAAATGATTTTTTCAGAAAATGATCAATTTCTTTTCTCCTTTTGGATAAATCAGATTCTTTGTCCAACATACAAGTTGGAAACTCCCAGAGGCCGGCAAGCAAACCGTCATCTGGCCTTTTCACAAGAACAAATCTGCTATCAGTTTTTTCATCATCAATTGGACCTTGGCTTCCTACTATCTCCACCACACAAACAGCAGAAAATTGATGTCTTTGTTTCGCCTTTACAACTTTGGTAGGATAATCTGTAACTGAAATGGACATATCCTGATTGGAAATAGAAAGTGCACGACAATGGCTGGAAACAGGACATAAAGAGCAGCTTGGGTTTGACGGAGTGCAAACAGTTGCACCGAGTTCCATTAGAGACTGATTGAAATCGCCAGGACGGCAAGGATCAACTAGTTGAGCAGCTAGTTTCCTGATCCATGAGATTCCAGATAAATAAGCATAGCAATTGCAGAAATAATCTCTATCAAAAATCAGCATATTTGTATGAGTCTTGAATACCAGCCATAAGTGCTTACTGATAATAATAAGTAATCCATATATGCTATTAATGCAGACTACCCTTAAATCACTGCATAGGACAATTTAATCACAAGACTTATAACAGAAAAACTTAGCAGGTGCTGTATGTAATAGGAAGGCCCAGTAATTTGGTAGAAACCTTATTCAGAATTGGCAGATTTGAAAAAAAAAAAATAGCTTTCTGGAAGGACAGCTAAACCTTTTGTTCTTGTGAAGGTGTGCTGGATAAATTCAAAGAGGGGCAAGGGGTGTTATACACACAATTACATGATTTAAATTGCTCAATGTTTCTTCCAAAGCAATCATTTCAGTTGATAATATTATCATTAATCTACTTGAGTTGTTTCAGAATTTAAAAGCGTAAAACTGAAAATCACATTCTATAAAGAACATCACGTATTAAGTAAAGAAAAATGGATAATATTCATAAAAATTTACACTACTAGCCCCAAGCGGATAGCCAACAGTAATAGCTTGGGATCCCCATAGGAGGTCTGAGACTATAATCCTTTTGAGTGAGGTCGGTATGTTTATTGGAAGGGGACAGCTACCCTTTTTGTGTCAACTCATACTATATTATGGACTCAAAAAAAAGAAAGTCCAGTGCTGTCACTCAAACTGCAAAATGAGAATAAAATTTTAAAGTGTAAAAAGAAGTTCAAGCAAAACAAAGGCTCACCATAATTTCTTGAGAGTCACGGAATCTTTTGGATTTGCAGAAATAGACTTCAACCTAGTAAGCACTCTTATAACATTCCCATCAACCACAGGAACCACCTGGCATAGTAGACCTTGAAAATTTCCCCTTACATAATTCAGAAGGACAAAGTGCAGAACCTACTCACTTCATTAAATGCTATTGAAGCAATTGCGCCAGCTGTGTAGTCTCCTATTCCTGGAACCTTCCGTAAGGAAGACACCGTATTAGGAAATCTTTCTCCACCAGAAATTATCATTTTAGCTCCCTAATTTGAAGAACAAAAGTAAGCTAGAAATTACTCAATCTGAACAAATATTTTTGAGTACAAAGCACAGAACCTTTTACTTTTAAGGTTGCCTTTCCTTTTCCTTTTTAGGCTTTTTTTTTTTTCACAGTAGAGACAACAAGACCATAGCTTCTAATCTCCACCCAAAATAACAGTCCTAGTCTTTTAATTCCTACAAATGAGACAGCACGTGCTCTTTTCAATTTAGTATCTCTTTCACAATTGTTCATTACCTTTTAATTTCCCAATTGACTAGTAATATTCTAAAACAGCCTAGATGCCAAAAAATAGCACAAGCATCTAGCTGAGAAGAACGTTTCTTGCTTGTAAAGTGCAAACCATAGGATTGAAGAAAAAAATGGAAACAACACTTAAGAGGAGAAGAACATGCAACAAAAAATGCTCACTACGATGCTAAAGAAAAGTGAACAGCTCTATAAATCCAGTGTATAAGAAGTCTCAGGTATCATAATCTCAACCTAGTTATGGCCCCACATAAACACTAAAACCTTAATGACATTATTGATAATGTACAAGCAATTTTAAATTTTATTATATCAGACTACTCCAGTAAGTTATTATTATTAGTAAAAATAACATGAATCATATTCATGGCTACATTGCTTCCAAATGCAGCCAAAGCACAAAATTTTCCAGCCAAATAAATGAATTGAAGACAACTTCTGAAAAACCTTCTACTTAAGTAATAGGCATTTCGTAGATAATATAAATGAGAGTTCACAGTAATTGAAAAAACTGGTTTCTCTGCAATATGGAATTTTTCCATTATTAAAAAAAATGAGAATCAGATCATTTCTACATGGTTAACAAAAATGTACATTAATTACCATGTAAAAGAAGAAAATATTCAATCTTGATTGCTTGAACCATCAAAAAGGAATCGAAAATAAACTCAAGTTGGAACCAAGTTCTTACCTTCGAATAATATCAAATAAACATTGCAAAAAATAGCCAAGCTACGACATGAAACGAAGCAAATACTTTGAAAAGCATAGTCTATTCATAACTCACCTCTAAAAGAAACCGTGCCCGCCTATAATACCCCAAGCCTGCCCACATTTCATTCACCTCCTGCACAAACCCATGAGCACACCACCAAATAAAAACCACAACACAACCCCCCATAAAATAATCAAACGAAAAAACTTTAGTTAAACCAAATACAGACATACCTCAAGAGAAGCCTGAGCTAAATGGTGAAGAGTAGGCCATTTTAACATCCAGCGACTATAATAATCAATAACAGTCTGAACTCTTGTCTGTTGAAGCATTACTTCAGATACCCACACCCCATATGCTCTCTTTTCTCGCTCTTCTTTACTTTCTTGATATGGGTTTTGTGTTTTTTGTCTTCTCCATGGGAGTTCTCTCTGGTTTTGGTCATACCACTCGAGCAATGACTCTCTGATTTTCTGGGTTTCTTTGTCACTGAATATATCTTCAATGTCAGCTACTGTTTCTTGTTCTTCGCTTATCAATTTCCCCTTCTTTCTATGTTCAACACTTCTTTTCTGCCTCTTCTTTGGTGTTCTTGGGTCCTCCATTGCTGCTGCTACTGGAGCAAAGTGTAGAGCTTTGTTTGGAGCTGGAGGGTCCTTTAGCTTTGGGAATTCAAATCCACAAAAGACGCGCAGATCCACTTTTGGGTTCGAGAGGTCGTACATGCGAAGCAACGCAAACTCTCCAAGATGCGATTGGCCTAACGACGACCCAAAATACATAATAAGTCTAACTTCCATCTAATTTTCAATTTTATCATGAATTTTAAATTTTATGATGAGATACAAATTGGATTGTCAAATTTATTCCAAAATTTATTTTTGATTTTAATTTTTTTATACCAATTGAACTTCAATTTTTGAAAATTTAATTATATTAGACATTTTTTTTTAAATTATTGAAATTAAATCCTAAAAATAAAAAAAATTACCTTTCACATTAATTAATGAAAATCAATTTAAATAATAATAAAATTTGATGAAATTATTTTTAAAATATATATTTATAATGTTTTTAAATTTTAAAATTTATAAAAATTACTGTTGAATATTATTTGAAAAATTAGAAAAAAGTTAAAAATAATTTTTAAAAATTTTCAAATCAAGCCATACACATTAAACTAAAAAGATTAAAAAAAAATTATACATTCAATAAGTTGTTATTAAAGAATTTTAAAAGTTTCTATAAATTTAAAAAATTTTAAAAATTATTATGTGTATAAAATATTTTTAGATTTTTTTTCAAATATATATATATCACTTGATTTAAAAAAATTTAAATTTTTACAAATTTTTAAATCTATAAAAAATATTTTTTTAACTTTTTTTTTAAAAAATTTTAAGAATATAAAATATATTTGGTGCATTATATGATTACTTTGATTTTTACAAAATAAAATTTACTTTGTTAATAACCACCATTAGATAAAAAAAAAACACTTTCATCCAATAGTGACTAATATAAAATATATAAAATAAAAGTAACTAAAAATCAAAGTAATTCTAGAATTTTCCAATATATTTCTATAAACTTCAAACAATTTTAAAAACTTTTTAAATATTTATTTTGAAAGTAATTTATGAATTTACATTATTATTCAAGCAAGTTTTTATCAATTAATATTAAACGTAAACTTTTCTTTAGTTTTTAGGACTTAATTGTGGCAATTTTTTAAAGAAGGGTTCAATATAATTTAATTTTCAAAAATGAAGCTTCAATTGGGATAAAAAAAAATGAAGGTCACTCTCAATTTGTACCTTATTACTACAGTGATGTAAAATTAAAATTTTGTTAGCATTCCACCTATTTTATAAAATAAATTCAGAATTTTGGTTTTATTTTTATTGTCTAAATAGATTTTTACATAAAAACTGACTCATGAAATCATAAAAGTCAAACCAAAATTTCAACGACCATAGTTTTTTTTTTTTTAATGGAAAAGATGGATTTTCCATTGATTGAAAATAAATAGTACATCTTAACAAATAAATGATATTGATAATAGTACAACCACAGAGTATTAAAATGAAATTTCATCCAAATTATTAAACTTTTCGTTATTATTTTTTAATCGCGTTGATAAATTTATTTTCATATACAACTTAAAAATTCGTATACTTAGATTAGCTATAGGCTGATTTTTTGGTCTTTTAGTGAATTCCATTGGATAAACATAATTGCAACTCTATAAAAAAATTCAAAAAAACAAACAAATACTAATTAAAATATCAAAGACAAACTATAGGGATTTTTTTTTTCCCAAGAAATGAAAATCCTAGTTAAAATATTAAACCAATATTGTTTAGATTCAAAGTTTGTTTTAGTGCGTTGTTTATGTATTTATATAAATAAAAACTATAAAATTGTTATATTGATTTTTATCTACATATAGCCATTAATATAGTAGCCTATAATACATCCAAAATAAAAATAATATTTTTTTTAATTTAAATTTAAGAGTTTATTTGGTTGAAATGAATTTCATAAAATTTTGTGAAATTTATTTGTAAATCTAAGTAAATATATTTTATTTAAATGAAAATTTTATAAAATTTATTTGAAATTCTAATTTTTTAATTATGTGAACTAAATTAATTTTTATTAATAAAGTATATTTAATTTAAATAAATTTGAAATTCATTTTTAATTGGGCTGGGCTTATATTGGTTAATGGGTGCGGATCCAGATTATGAAGCGAAGTGGGTTTTGGAAGTTTTCGTAGATCACCTACCTGGCTACGAACCGAGCAAAAAAAAACGTGTACAAGGTACAGTTGTAACACGCGGAAAATGTTGATTTGATTAGATTGGTTACTATACAGATGCTGGATTCTCATTCATTGGCTATTCCTGTAGTCCTGGAGGAACAAACTAATAGTTCCAAACTTCCCACGTGGCAAGCATCCCACCGTCCAATGAAAATTCGACAAAATCAAGGATGAACATCAACGATGATGATGCTTAACGAATAAACAACGGTGGAATGCTCTTTTTTACCCATGAACTTTACCTTTTTTATCTATTACTTCTTTTAACTTTTAAATTTATCTATTAAATATCTTCCCTTTTATTTTATATATATATCACTCATGATTTAGTATTTTAATTTTTTATTAAATCCATGTATTGTTAGCATAAATAAACGATTGAAATCAAACAAATTCAGCCACATTAGTCACTATAACATTATAGGTGATATATGTACAAAATAAAAGTTAAGATATGTAATAGATAATTTTTTAAAAGTTGAGGGATGTAATAGATCAAAATAGTAAAATTTATGGGTGAAAAAGAGTATCATGTTGGCATGATATTCAACACGTAGTGCATGTTCTGTACACATGATTTAATGCTCTAAATCATTGGTGATATAGACACAAAATAAAAATTAAGATGTGCAATAGACAAATTTAAAAATTAAAGGGTGCAATAGACCAAATGATAAAGTTTAAGGGTGAAAAAGAATTTTTGATCAATAAACAATTATTTATGTGTATAATGAATGAATTTATAGATATATACATATCATTTTTCAATACAAATGTGTGTATTTGTATATATAAAACTATAACCTTCAAATTAATACTTATATAATTATAATCATTGATACATATTATGAATATTAATAAACAAAAAAATTAATAATTGTAATTAAATAAAATTTATCTAACGTTTCTAAACAATCTTTTTTACCTATGAACTTTACCTTTTTTATTTTTTACTTCTTTCAACTTTTAAATTTATCTATTAAACATCTTAACTTTTATTTTGTATATATATCACTTATGATTTAGTATTTTAATTTTTTATTAAATACATGTATTGCTAGAGTAAATAAACGTTTGAAAACAAACAAATTCAGCCACGTTAGTCATTATAACATTATAGGTGATATAGATATAAAATAAAAGTTAAAATGTGTAATAGATAATTTTTTAAAAGTTGAGGGGATGTAATAGACCAAAATGATAAAGTTTAAGATTAAAAAAGAGTATTTGATCAATAAACAATTATTTATGTGTATAATGAATGAATTTATCGATGTATACATATCATTTTTCGATTATATATATATATATATATATATATATATATATATGTGTGAAAAATAATGAAAAACTTGAACTGAGTTCCCTTTAAATGTTATGATAGATTTGACTATTATATTAAGTTCTCACAATTCATCGTAACATTTTAAGCATAAATAAATAATAAAAATAATTTTAGTGTATCTTTCTTGAGCACTGCTATAAGTAGTTTAATTTTTTACTACAGAAAGGATAAGTAAGGGGAGTAGAGGACGAGCGCTATTGTCCACATTTAAATGTTCATACTTTCATTTCTTAAATTATTTATAGAAATATAATAATATTAGTACATTTAATTACGTCATGAATGACCTCTCATAATTAATTAATTGATAATGGACATTCTTTTTATGTTAAAAAAGTTGCTTATTTTATGTGGTTAAGCAGAATGGAAAGTGTGATTGACAATAATTAATATACTAATGATGATGAGGACCATGATAGCAACGTTGATATATATATATATATATTTGGTACGTATCAATTTGTAATTATTTAAAAAGTCACATTAGCAGGTTTTGCATCGCATGTGGGAAAAATGCGGTATTGTACAATGAGTCCAACATTTAAAAAAAAAAAAAGATTTTTACTAAGAAAAGATTCCAAATTAATCTGAATTAAACTTTGTTTAATTTGGGATTTGACTACATTTTATATAATTCTGAAATATTGTAAATAAGTTAATTATTGTGCCTAATCAAATTTAAAATATTGAAAACTATTATAAATTAAAAAAAATCTTATGAACCTTAATCAAATCAATTAATAAAAATTATTGGAGCGGAGTTAAACCGAGACCGAACCAAACCATATGGTTGGTTTAGTGGAGATGAAATATTTTATTAATACAAGGCATTTATAGCAGAGTTTGAGTGGCAATTTATAGCACTTCATAGTCTGTGGAGGAGAGCACAGCGAACAGAGAGAGAGAGAGAGAGAGAGAGCAAAAGTTGAGAGAGGAAAATGGAAGTTGGGTTCTTGGGAATAGGGATAATGGGGAAGGCCATGGCCACCAATTTGATTAAGAGTGGCTTTAAGGTCACTGTTTGGAACAGAACACTTTCTAAGGTATATATATGTATATTTCTTTGTTCTTGATTCTTTTTTTTTTTTTGTTTTGAAATTGATTTGTTTCTGGGTTGTGCTTGGAATTGCAGTGTAATGAACTGGTAAATCTAGGTGCTTCCATTGGAGAAACACCAGCAGCTGTGGTCAAGAAATGTAAGATTACTATTGCTATGTTGTCTGATCCTGCTGCTGCTCAGTCGGTCAGTGCTAATTCAATCTTGGTCTTTATTTGTTTCCTTTTTGTTCAAAAAAGGAATAAAGGTTATTATTATTATTATTTTTCAATGTTCTTGAACTGAAAAAATGGATGATTGTTTAGGTGGTTTTTGACAAAGATGGAGTTCTTGAAGCAATTTGCAGTGGAAAAGGTTATATTGACATGTCAACAGTTTCTCCTGAGACTTCGATCAGGATTAGTGCGGTTTGTATTGGATGCTTAACTTCAGATTATTCATTTCCTTTTTCATGATTTCGGATTAGTCTAAGCATGAAATGTTTGAAACAATGTTGTGATGCTGTGTTTTGTTAGAAATTTTCAAATACTCATATTTTTGTTAGTCCACCTGAAAATGATATGCTATCTTTGTTAGAGTTGAAATCATTTCGTTTGAACTAATTCTAACGTGTGCATTTTTCAATTTTAACAATAGGAGTGACATGAAATAATCTCTGCATATGTTTTTTTTTTTGGTCTTGGTTCCAACATTGACATCATGGTTGCATTTCAGGAAGAGGATTAAAGGGTTGTTGTACTATTTCTGCTTTTACCTTAGTGATTTGTGAAATAGCATCTTCTTTTGTTTTTAGCAAAATTTGAGAGTCAAATTTGGAATGATTACTGAGATCTGCTGTTGATATTTACAGGCAATTACAGCAAAGGGTGGTTCCTTTCTTGAAGCTCCTGTTTCAGGCAGCAAGCAGCCTGCTGAAGCTGGTCAACTAGTAATCCTTGCTGCTGGAGATAAGGTAAATTGACAAATTGATTTACTCTTTAGAGCTGCATTCTAACTGTCATGCTTAATTCTGATGGGATAATACCTTTTGAAATCTTTAAGAGAGTAGAATGGTTTACTTCCTCTTGTATTTAACAAGGCTATTTGCTAGTTCCCTTTCATGTGCATATCAAAGAATTATATTGTTACTAGCATCACATAAATGCATGGCATTAGCCAACATATGATCAATACCCCAGTGATAATATGGATACCTACCAATTTTTGAAAGTTGAATATAAATTTCAATTCTCAGACGACTCCATCTTCTTCTGCACTACTTGTTTGCAACTATTCCTCTTTTTTTTATTTGGTTAGTATATTCCTATGTCTTTTGTTCCTCTCTAATCAGAAAGCGGCAGCTGGGATTTAATTATCACTGTGGACTTGCTTCATACTTGATACTCCTATATTTCCTGATTTTTTGATGGATAACTAATTTGGGCTCACATGTGAAAACTAAGAAGAATAGAACAGTGGGAAAGAAATAAATAACCAACAAACTTCTTATCCTAGAGAATGCTAAGTTTGGAGTATTAGCCTATTTATTTTCTGAATTCTACTATAGCTGTGATGAATTTCAAGCTTCATCCATTGTGCTTGTATGTATTACTGTGCATTAGACACACTGACATTTTTGTGTCCCTCTCTATTTTTAACAGCTTTATATCCCTGTATTACTTAATTAGGCATTGTATGACACTGCAATTCCAGCTTTTGATGTCATGGGGAAAAAGTCTTTCTTCTTGGGGGAGATTGGAAATGGAGCAAAAATGAAACTCGTGGTAAACATGATAATGGGCAGGTAATTTGTGCTTTTTGCATTGAACATTCAATTTGATTAGTGACATTGTTTCTATATCAAAAAGAAATCTAAAACAAGCAAAAATAACATAGACATTGCAAAAATAAAAAATAGCTTATTTATTGAGAACTTTTCAATTTACAATATACTTCATATGGCTTAAGTTTTACTGAAGGACTGTAATGGATATCGTTGCCTATTAGTAATTTAGGAGCTCTGGAGCAGAATTCAAAGTACTATATGCTTCTCCTATCCTGTTCAAATGCCATTTTCAAACTGTAAATGTCCTGGGTTGATAAATCATCGATAATACTTGAGCATTCTTCTGTAAGTAATCAACTTATGCTGAGTTTACTAGATGATGGAATCAGCTATCCTTGAAGTGAAATCCACTAGAAGTTCATCCATGTCACTTCAAACCTCACGGTATAATCTTGCTGTGAGTTTCCCAAGTTAATAAAGTGACATTATTCTGTATTTAGTTGTTATATAGAGAATTAACCTTACAGCATATAGCCATTAAATCTATACTTTTAAATTGCATACATCGTGATCTAAGCTAGCACAGAGAAGAAGACAAGAAGGCTTAGGTTGTACACCCTACGTTCTTTTTCCCTGCTCAAAGCAAGCTCTAAGCTTAGCGGGGGTTGCTGTTCACATCTTCTACATGTTTCATTCCGTTAGATGGGACCTTCCTCCTTCAATGGCAAGTACCGAAGCAAGCATAAGGCTTTACAATGAGAAGTAAGGGGACTTTACATCCAGCAGTCAAAGGATGCACCCGCAGGGGGCATTGTTAGAGCAGCTGTAAATGACAATGTACTTGCCATTGAAGGCTGAAGGTCCCCACTGACGGAGTGAAATATCCCTGTAGCAGTCCTAACTGACTTCTTGACACTGAGTTATTAACTTAAGCTTTTGTACCCTCTGGTGTGTGAGGGAAGTGCACTCCCAGCATTCCCTGGACAAAAAACCTGTGTTGTGCTTTATTTTGCATTTCATCAAGCATAAGTAGGCTAAACAAAGCCCTATAGATGTGGATGCCTTTGTGATAAACTGACTGTAATGTTGTAATTTATGTATAATAAAGGAATCATCTGGTAGTTATGAGCTTCCAAGGTCTGGAAAGTGTTCAAATGTGATGGTTTCTTGTCCTTGCAGTATGATGAACGCATTTTCTGAGGGACTGGTGCTGGCGGAAAGGAGTGGATTAAACCCTTATGATCTTCTTGCTGTTCTGGTGAGATAGCTAAGACAGGAATTTTTGCATTTCACATCTGTACAATTTTTTTATTACATATCTGGATAATTTTTTGTATTACCTATCTGGATTTGGGGTTCACTGTTAATTTCCTGTTTTATTATAGGATCTTGGTGGAACTGCCAATCCAATGTTTAAGGGGAAAGGCCCAGCTATGCTTAAAGGAAATCACTCCACTGCGTTTCCTCTGAAACATCAGCAGAAGGACATGAGGTTGGCTCTTGCACTTGGGGATGAAAATGCTATATCAATGCCAGTAGCAGCTGCAGCAAATGAGGTAACACCTTTCATTATAATCTGGTTACCTGTCTCTAAACCAAGGAGAAAACAAGTGTTCCATGAAGATTAATATTTGTAATGCCAAGTCACATGATCTTTCATAGAATATTTTCAAATGGAATACAATTGAATAACTAAACATGTAAATGCAAAAATGAGAACTATAAAAATTGGTGCAGATCCTTTCCTCTTTGAGTTTTTGTGGTCTTCATAGTTCCATTGTTGTATACATGCAATCATGCTGCTTTGGTAGAAACATTCCTCAGCTTTTTTGTTGGTTCATTTAGGAACCTATAGCTTATTGGTTTTGGTTGAATTTCAACATACATTCTTAAAGGTGAAATTAGTTCTAATTCAAAAATCCAAACCAGTCCTATATAGATTTCTTGAAGTCATCTAATTTTCCTACAGAATTGCTGACAAGGGTTACAAATTTCTTCTTTCAAACAGCATTCACACTGGATTTCTTCATCTGCTAAATGTTCCTTAATAGTCAGCTTCCATGTATTTGTATTGACGTTAGTGACCAAATTATAGAGAGAGATGCCACATTCGCTGGGAAGCTGATGAAATTTATCAATTTTGTATGTGCTTTCAGGCTTTCAAGAAGGCAAGAAGCATGGGATTAGGGGACCTTGACTTTTCGGCTGTTTATGAGATTGTGAAGTTGCACAAGGATTAATCATGGATACTGTAGATACAGTTGCAGAGCAGTATTCATTAAAACGTTGTTGGTGATTTGCAGCTTTGTGGTTTTATACAACTAAAGAACAGAATGATGAGGTTGTGAATACACCAATCATCATGGGCTGTTTCCTCTTGCTGATGTAGAATAATTCTGCATATTTTAGATACCATGGAACTAGAACTCTTTGGAAGTGAAAAAATAATAAAGATTTTGTAGCACACGGATCCCAGACGCGCACACACTATTCCTCTGATAGTTAGCTAAGAGTGAACTAAAAGCCAAAATCGTCACACAAGACAATCAAGTTGCACTTGCACCTATAACAATATCTTCATTGTCCTTGATGACCTTCCTTTGCCAGAATCATTATTACCGCACAACCAAATCCCTCAAAGTTCTGGCGGATACGATGGGAAACGCAACAAAAGGGTGCAGATGGAAGCATCAGGCAGTACTCCCTCCTCATAATGTTTTGGAAGCAGAATAGAGATGGATGGCAATATAAAGATGCTTGAAATCACATAATACATGAAAATACAGTAATTATCTAACAAAAGAGTACATAGCATGTACTAATTGATAACGGTGCAAAAGAAGCTTTTCTTTTGACTAGCTTAAGGATGCAAGTGAACCATGATTCACAAACTCCCCTTCATCAGGCAGGGGAATCTGCTTGCCCTGCTCAATTGGAAACCAACAGTGAATCCAGTTGCCATGCTCTTTTTACATCATAATCAACAGTGTTAGGAAAAACGGAAACAAGACAAGCTGACAAGGAGGAAAAAATAACCTCATATTGCACTTCAGCATTGTATTGTTTGACAGTTTACAATAACAGCTTATTCCTTGCCAAAAAGGTGGCATGTCAAGCATAGAGTGACAAAATTTGATTTCCTCCCATAACACAACAGTAAAATGTAGCAAAAACATCCTTTTCTACTAGAAAACAGGGTGTGGAGGTTATTTTGTTGCTAAGGGTTCATAATAATATATACTAAAACTAAATTTTTCTGAATATTAATGTCTATTAAATGCTGTACAACATATGATTCACTAGATTGCCTTAGTACAGCAACAATAAAAAAATTGGAACTAAATAAAGCTCTGCTCTGTACAAACTTGTATGTATTGCTTTCTTCATCTTTCGGGCAAGCCAGAAAATCCTAGTCAAAACAAAAAGGAGGTGAAGCTTGCAACAGGGACAGATGCAATGGATAAGCACCGGTTTATGCTTCCCCAGGTGCAAATATAAAGAGCCATGTACATGAGCTCCAATCATGGTTTGGATCTACTACACAGAAGCCTGCTCACCTGAAATGTGGTACATCATCATAATTTAAAAGCCAAATAGCATTATGCTTAATTTTTCAATCCGGATCACAAGCATGTAGTTCTCAACACTCTTAATAGATCAGAGTCATAAAACCATATTCCAGTTCTTTTCTGCATAGAATGAAATCATGAAATTTTATGGAGAAATTAAATGTCCGGTGCTCATTTAACACTAATGCTTTCTGCTTTTCATCATAAAATAGATAGCAAGTCATCTGTTCTAATGTAGAAAAGCTTACCATGCTAGAAGCTACAAAGATAACAAATTATATATCTTTTTAAAAGGTTGTTAGAAGATAAAGATGAGATCTCAAGCTCTTGGTTAGAGCTGCTCTTAACTACTAAAGCAACGTTTTAAGCAAAATCCATTGTTCTGCGTTGTACGGTGATGAGATCAATTTAGAATGCAATTTAACAACACAATGATATGATATCTACCATACTAGTCCCATAATTATGGCATGAATCCAACGTTATAATCAACTACATATTTCCCCAATCAGTTTAAATATATTTTTACATAAAATAGAAAAGATGCTAATGCTAATAGAATATTACCTGTACATTTGGTTCTCGAGTCCGGTTTGTTCTGGCATTGTACACTTTCCAAATACGGACAAATTAGATCATCCAACTTCACCAACCACAGAGCAAGTGCAGAAGATGTTTGAGGTATAGTCGGAAAGCATGCAACAATTTCTTCCAAAAAGTAATTGGAACCTTGGTCATTGTATTGGCATAACCAATTCTCACTAATTGCAGCAACAAAATCAGCAACAACCTGCAAGTGTAAATTAAGATTTCTGTCAGCAGAGTCCACAACCCTCAGCATTGACCTCATAAGAAATAAATAAGCAAATAAGAAGAGTTGAACCTAGAAACTATCATGTAATGATGCTACTTTGAACAAAGTATATCTAGATAAATAAATTTAAAAAAAAAAAAGAAAACCTGCAGAAGCTCTGCCAAAGATGAGGTGCGTCTGAGCCGTTTTACCCACAATCTATGAGCAGACTTTGACCATGCACCCAGTAAAGCATCTTCAGGCATAGCCGACTGCATTTGATATCAGAGAAGAGATTGATGAGCAAAAGACAATAATAGCACATTAGAATATTATAATAAAGCAGGTTTTATAATTTTCTCCATTTCATCACTCTAGGAATGCAAACTTATATTTCTTTGATAAGAAAACATCAGAAAAACAAAAGTTTCAATAAAATCACAAAATCTTCACGAACGATAGAGGTTGCCTGCATTGAGTCCTCAACGTGCCAGTCCATCCCAATAGCATCAATGTGTTAGTGTTTTTGCATGTATTCTTACAGTTTATGCTTTATAGGGTTAATGGCTTTGATTTCAGCCTAAAAAGTATCTACACCTTCAACAATTGTAGTATGAAATGAAGGACGCAAAGGAAATATGTTGGAATCAACTTCTTACGTTGGTATACACCGTACATGTGAACAAAGATAGGTAAGCCACTTCTTGTACTAATTTGCTTTTTCTTCATGACTATTGAATGAAAATGACCCTCATAATATATATACTATTTCTACTCATAACAACAAAACCACTGCTTAGTTTCAGAACTACTAATTGTGATTTTCCCACCTCTGAATAGGTCAATTACTATTCATATTACACAAATTTCATCAAATTTCCGAGACAATTCAATTATTCAAGTTCCTTAGACTTGAGAAAAATTATTCAATTTAGAAATGCCCTAACATTCAAAATAAATTCTAGGTCATGGTTAACAAATGCAGATCTCATTCATGTGGAAAGCAGTCAGCATACTGAAAAACGTAAGTCAGAGTGTTAACCACAGGAAACATAATGACAGTGTATCCTGCTTTAAATGCTTGATTAGTGAAGGTCCAACCATCAAATTTCAAGCAAGACACTCATAGAAGCAGCATAAATAGAGTGGGTTTGAAAAGATAAAATAAGTCAAACTTAAGGTGATATTTTGGATGTGTGTCCATGTGAGCATCAAAAGGAGAATATCACAAGTAAATCTTTCTCATAATGAGAAACTAAGTAGTCCAATATTCATGTTTCACTGGTATAACAACAGAGATGCTTGAGCATGCATATAACAGTAACGATAAAAATGCATACACAACAGTGATAAAAAGACAGAAATAGAACCTCGATTGCATGAACAGAAGCTTTCAGTGCTTGCAACTGCGATGATAGAACTTTATGCTTTCGAAGCATTTCAATGTCTCCTTTCTCTCTACAAGTGGCTGAATGAATAGCATATCTTTCTTCAAGATCAAAATCTAGTTCAAATGTCGTATGGCAAAACCTACAGTGCTTCTCATCTCTCCAGTACAAATCATGACAAGTTTCACATCTGGTAAGTGATTCAAAATAAGATCTTTTACTATGTTTCACAGCATTAAGACCACTGTAAAAATAATTCCATATCCATGCATCAAACTCTTGAAGACGGCACCATTTCTGGTTCTCATCTTCTTCTTTCTTCCCTGCTGAACGAATTATTGCACCACATGAAGGGGAAAAACCATTTGTGACTTCATTTATGCTTAGGTTGTTGTCTACGTCAGACACTGGAGAAGTGCTGTCTTCCCTAACAATCTCCAGTTCAGAATGATCTGATAGAGTCAAATGCCTGTTTCCATAATCATTTGCAATGCTAATTGACATCTCCTGACATAGAAACTTCTCCCGCTTTTCCAAAGAATAGATAAGAAAAGCCTCCCGCCTTCCTCTGTCATCCAAAACTGATAACAAGGCACCCAAAGCCTGCACATGCACATCAAGATTGATATATGCAAGAGGATCAATGCAAAACATTTTCTAAACAGACGTGCAACCAAGAGATTGAGATTCAACATGCATCATGGCAGAAGTTAAGAAGGTTACCTCTTCAGTATCAATCACCTCCCAGTGACCGTCCTCAGAAGATTCAAAATAAACTCTCTTATGTCCTGGATCATGTGAATTACAAGGGCCCAAGAAAAGCCAATACCTATTGTACCTACGATCGGAACCCAAAAAGATAGATTGCATTGGATGCAAATTGTCCCCAGGTTCTGTCTCTTGTCTATTCCCTTTGCTGGACTTTTCCCTTTCATTAAACTTCAGGATGGACACTGAAGAATCAATTGGATGAGATGTTGAAGATGTGTGTAGTTCTTTTGTAGTATTGATAACATGGATCCAGGATGGCCTGGGCAAATTATGTTGCATTGATGATGATCTCTTAATTTTTGCTCCAGAACCATAATGATGCATGTTAGGAACAGACTCAGTGAGTCTTGTTGCATCCTGAAGAGTGGGGAAGTAGCAGAGTCAAATCTCAGTCGCTCAACAATAAAATCAAGTATATCCAAGTTAAATTACAACAAGTGTGATTGATAATCTTCAACATAGCACTTAAGGAAAAAAAAAAAGTTATAACAGTTAAAGATAATCAAAATTCAAACTCAATGAGATAAAACGTAAAGTCAGTAAAATGGCATGTTAAAGGAAAACAAGATAATATATTTGGATGGAGATTGATAATTTATGTCTTCACATCTGATATACAACAACAATTTGTAAAATTGTAAAACAATGTTCACAAAGTGTGTGTGTGAGAGAGAGAGAGAGAGAGATCTAATGCCCACTTGGAGTGAAATGAACTGTAGCAAGCCATGATTAAAAAATGGCTAAACCTTAATATCAAAATTTTAGGACTCAAACTCTTAGCTGTGCTAAGGGCATTTGTATTACCTCCATTCTAATACTGGATCCAGCACTGAGTAGATCAATCAAAGCCACTAAAGCATTCAACTTTTCTTCAATGCATAAATCCGAATATTCACCTTCCATAAGTCCTAGCAACCACACCTCTCCTGGATGGCTCTCATCAATTTCATTATATACTGTCAGCATGTTATTTTTAGTTTTATGACAGTTACTATGCTTAGATTTCTTTGAGTTAAGATTTCCTGATTCACACTCAGAATCACTGCTGCTGCATGTTCCACTACCATTGAAGTCATCATGAACACTTCCAGAGTCCTCGGCATCAGATTCAAAGTCATCAGCTTCCTTTGAAAGAGTACTAATGCGCAGGCGATAAGCAGATGGTGAGATCTTTTCAAACAAAGTGATGTCACTTGAAAGAGTAGAACTTATTAAAAGTTCCAGTTCCTCTGTTGAGCTTGAAAGATTTAGTTCAGCAATCTTCAAAACAAAACCAAAATTCATCATTACAAATAGGTAGAAACTGAAAACAAATTCAGTGCAAATGAGACCCCAAAAAAAAAAAAGAAAGTAAAGCAAAATCTTTTTAATTCTAGCAATTTACCTGCAAAGACTTTGCAAGGTCAGGAACTTTCAATCCATTATTTCCTCTCTCCAATAGAAGTGTAAACAATTCGCCCTTCAAAGTTCCAGGCTGTAGGCCATACTTCACCATGAGGCTCATTTCCTGAGGGAAAGAAATTTAAATCCCCTTCAAGTTTTTCATTTTTCTCAAAAATTTTGTCACATATGACCAACTAAACAGCACAAAGAAAAAGTGCATTTTACATATAAATGGACAGAAGATGTAGCAAGAGAAAGAGAGAGAGAGAGATTTATAGAAGACACCAATCCTAAAATTTAACCAAATAACACCTTGCTAAGTGCCTCCTTGCGAACTGCACCCTGTCTTGGACCAAAACCAGCTGCAACTAAGACTTGATGCAGTATTTCTGTCCATGTAAGAGGGTTAAGAGACCTTTTCCAAAAATCCACAAGAAATTCTTGATCTTCAACCTGCCAAAGTAAAGAGGAACAGTCAATTAATCACATAAACATGTGACTATTTCTTTTTATAATGATTAGAAAGGTAGAGACTTCCTTTTGTAAAAACCCCTCCTCCTCCTTTCTTCCAACTTCACTCAGTACCAAAAACTTACATGTTCAGTAGGAATAGAAGAACAAGGAAATCAGAAGTCTATTGTATAAAATATATGAGTATTCCCAGTTTTTCTTCTTAGCCACAATATTCATTATCATATTTTACACGGGAAGGGTCTGCATAGGCCCACAACAAGGAACTAATGGAACTTTCATCAGTCAAAAGCAATTTCCGTTATTGCTAGCTTTAATTATTCTACATCCACTATCCAGCACACAGAAGCTATCAAAAAATATTCATCAGGTCATCTCTTTCAACTTATTATATGCATAAATGTTTAAAGATTCCAAACTTGCATGTTGTGAAGCTCCCATAGCTAAAGAAATCTCCAGACATCTGGGTCGTGTAAATTCCAGAGTTCCTGAAATTATCTAATACTGTGCTTGGCAGCGCCTTGACTATCAGCTAGCAAAACCCTCAAAATCCCTTAACATTCAAATACATCCCAGTTTTATAACTGAACACCATCTATATAACAGAGAAAATAAATCCCTGATTCTTAAACAAATTAACCTTTTTGTTTGTTAATTGATGGTTGCCATTCATTCGCATGCTTTGCACCAAAGCTTGCAATTTTCCCTTAATTGTTTAACTGGTAACATTGCTAGCTCGGTGCAACAAACACAATTTTCAAAATCTGTTGTTATGCATGCATCCACTTGTGGATCAGTAGATAGAAACAATGTATATCTTGCTGCAGGGAGTCATCTCACAAAACTACCACAGAAAATTACACATTTCACTGACAGTGTATAGAACAGAAACACCATATCATAATTTTGTACAACTCAATTCAGAAAGTACCATCCAGAATGTCACTAAAAAATTTATCTATGGAAACAACAAAATGTCATCTTTTCAAATTGCGAAAAGAGATGAGCACGAAAAGGGAGTACCATAATTCTTGTTAAAAGAGTAATGGAACAAGCATTTTTCATTTTAGTCCAATAAAGTAATAATAATATAGCAAGGCAAGCATCTATATCACTTGGACAATAATGCCCTTTATCTTTAGGGGGGAAATCCCATGTTTGTTTTAAATAGGGGAATACCACGTTTGCTTTAAATGTTTAATAATGCACGCATGTAATCAAAGAAAACAAGGAGAAAATACAGCACATAATGTGGTGAAATTGACTTATTTGCACAGTTAAGTTTTGGTACATCACAAAAAATTGCTGCAACTAAAAAATGTATAATGTTTACACAGGATCAAATTTCAAAACGTAAATCATGTTTATAACGAACAGCTTCAGAGTCATGTACTCACTGAATGAAGAAGCGCAAGAAATTTGCACGATATATTTGAATGAGGCACATATTCACTTCTAATCTCTGTTTCAATATCAGATAAGAGAAGCTTCAGGAGGGCCACATGAATTTTTCCAAGTAACAAAGATTCCTGGAACCAATATATGAAAAGATAAACCCAATAATGAGAAAACACAAGTGAACTAACATTCAGAATGGCAGAAAAAACTAAGCAAAAATATAAACTAATCACAAGACATAATCTGAACATTAACCTTGTCACGGAATGCTTGAGCAAAATCATCAAGAGTAAAGGGACAAATATCAATAGCAACAGAATATGTGTAAAGAAAATGGAAAACCTGCAAGACAGCATGTCATCCAAACTTCAGTTAGAATTCTAAAAGGAGCAAGCCATTTTAAGGATAATTAAAGGTCATGCACTTTATCTTCAAAAATGAGATTTTATCTTAAAAATAACCATCAATGAATTCCTTAAATGTATTAAACAACAACATGGCAGAAATAAAATAAACAAAATAAGAGCCCTGCTAAAGATGATTCTCCAAACATACATAGTTAGGATGAATCCATAGATCATTAAAATTCACTTTTACCAAAGTACCCATTTTAAGAATTTAAAATAAAATTCTCAGCAAAACAGGAAGGTGTCTTTCATGCACAATGCATTTTGCATAATCACTGAGAAGTTAGTTCTGCTCTATATACCTTGAACAGTTTCTTCCCAGTCTCTGGCGAGGAATCCCAAGCCTGTTTGGCAAATGGTTGCTTCATCTTAACACAATTTGGAGGAAATTTGGGCAGCAAATCTGAAAAATTATTAAGTTGCAGTTAAAGAACTTCATTATATCTTACATTATATACAACAAAATGCAGACAAAGTCATTGAAGCAATTCTAGAGAATTCAAATAAACCTTTGCAAAGTGAACAGTCATGCTTTCCATTGGTTGCACAATTATCAGAACATGTAAGTGGATTCGGTCCAGCTTGTAGCTCCCTCAGCTCCAGCTCTTCATCATCAGCTAGCATTGCAAATTGATTGATGCATTCCTGAGACGTCACTCCTTCCAGAGCCAGTTCACATTTTTCCTTGCGCGGCTGCTTCTGGATCTCATCTCTTTTAGATTCCACCTGCAAATAACAGGATAGTTGAAATCATTGCAACAACAAGAATTCAACTACATTAATGCAACAATAAATTAATCATTACCACTTTCTGTTTAACAGATGGTTTCCTCTTACGATGAGTTTGATTTTCCAATCTTTTCTGTTTCTGAGACAGCACCAAGTCAACAATTTCCCACAAAAAAAAAAAAAAAATTTAAATAACCAGACTCAAATATATACCCAAGAAAAGCAAACAAAAACAACTGCAGCTATTCTATCCATCACAAGGGAAAAACTTTAGGGAATCAAAAACTAAACTAACCATTACTGAGACCAGCTGTCGTTTTTTGTTCCGACGTAGTGGTTTTCGTGGTATAGAAATCTGTTCTCGAGGTCCTATTTCTTTATCAGTGAATGAAATTCCTGGAGGGAAATGTCCACCATTTGGATTTGTTGCTCTCCATACTGTCATCAAACCTTTCCCAATACCATGTTTTACTGTCATCAAACCTTTCCCAATACCATGTTTTACTGTCATCAAACCTTTCCCAACACCATGTTTCCTTGCTGGAGCACTGTTATTGAAATCCTGACAGGTTGAGATGTCGTGCTTGGATACCTAAAAATAAAATGTAGAATGCATATGAAAATTAAACATCCCAAGAAAAAAAAAAAAATTCATCACAAATTGACCATTTTATGCCCAGTGGAAATTTATTTTAGTACCTTTCTCCTTTTGTTTTCTCTTTGGTTCTCTTGGAAAGCAGAACTATACTTGCTGGAATCTAAATGTCCACAAAACATATTAGAAAGAAGCAAATTACAAGAACAAATGAAGTACAAATAATAAAACTAATCACAAAGTTTATCAAAGTTCAGCAAGGGAAACAAGAAAAGAAAAGTGCCAAAGGTTACTACACTTCTTATGTATACATTAAAAAAAAAAAAAAAGATTATGAATTTTTCATCTGTTCTGACAAAAGACAATTATGGTTATCTAACAGAAGAGGAAAACAAAAAAATCCTAATGACTGCTATAGTTTTAAATGAGTAACAACTATATATTTGCAATCTTCAAAAAATAATAATCAACAAAACTGAACACCCTTATGAATTTTGTTTCCATACCTATAGAATTGTGAAATGCCTTTGAAGGAAGTGAATCAAACTCGACACCAAGGGGAGGACCATCTTTATGAAAAATCTTAGATAAAATATAAACTGGGGTTAACAAATCCTGAACAGAAGTCAACTTGTTCTTCCTCTTAGTCTTACTAATCTGTTTAGCAGAAGGCCTGGCTCCAGAATTATCGGTTGCTTTAACAACTGACAGCTTTTTACTTAAATTGGGTGTTGCAATCAATACATCATTACTTTTATCCCTCCTCCTTCTCTCCACAAACCATCCTTGGACCTGCTTGAATGTTAAGTCCAAGACCCCAGCAAGCTCTTCCATATCCGGATGTGAAGGATACTTCTGCTCTGCTTCACACAAGAACACCACATCCTTATAAAAAGAACAACATAAACTGAAATACACAACTAAAATTCAAATTAAATAGGCACTGCCCTCCAAAGAGATTCCAGTAAAATTTTCAACAACAGCAATTCAGCAAGACCTTGTTTGTAACGAATCATGTGCGTGAAGTCAATTCAATTAAATCTTGCAAAATCATTTACCATTTATTTCATAATTTAATTTCCTTTCAAAATGCCTTCTACTACCCTTCTGATAACTTCCAAATAGAACAGAATTCAATTCTTGCATTCATAGGCTTTCTAAACACCAAGTAATTGTTTTCCCTAACTGAAATGAAGGTTTACTAAAAGAAGCATGGATTTAATTTTACAGTGTAAAAACTAGAAAATGAATTTAAAAAGAAGAAAAAAAAACTAAAAAAAGAAGAAGAAGAAGCTACTATACCAGCATAGAATTTCTCAAGAGCTTGAAGCTGAAGCGGCGATTTCCTCTTCATCTCCATTTTTTCCCTCTTCAAAATCAACTTAACAGCTACACACTTAATTATTCAAAAAAAAAACCTATCCATAACTCAAACCACATCAAGAAAAAAATTCATCACCTTCCAAAAGCAAACATCCTGAAAAAAAAAAAAGCACTGCAGAATCAGGAAATAATAATCAATACCTATATAAAAGAAGAGGCTGAAGTGAAGAATTATAAGAAAAAATAAAATGAAGAATCAGGCAACAAGAAGTAGCGATTTTATTAAAAAAAAAAATACATATACACATTCATTCCAGCAGAAATTTTCAAGGAAAGTAGAGAATTTGTATATGTATGTGAATTTGAATGAGCACTTACTGTACAATAGTTTCAAATGGAGAGAGGCATCATGGAAAATGGAAGAAGAGAGTGCTCAGATAGTGAAGGAGACTGGTTAATGTTTAGGAGTTGAAGGATTAGTTGTAGGGTTTTGGGTTTTATCAACATTTCTATTTTTCCCATTTTTTAATTTTGTATATATTTAAAAAAAAAAAGAAAAGAAAAAGAAAAATATCTGTTGCGGCTCTTAATTGTTGAAGTATCTTGAAAAAGTTGCAGTCTTTTTCGAGATTTTTAGCGGCCCTTGTAGCCTCAGCCCATCATCATAGCCCATCTCAATCTCCCGCCATTGGTTGCATGTGTGAAGGCGCCACCCACCATGACCTCACCCGGCAGAATGGGTCGGGTCGGGTCTTCTCTTCTCCATTGATTGCTCTGCACGCTCTACGTTTTTTATGGTTTTAGTTTTGTTGGGTGGTTTTGAGTTGTGTAGTTGAAGAGAAGAATGGAGATGGAGAAGGAGAAAGATGCTCAGCTGTTAACGCCGCCACCGCCAAAGCGACAGTCGATTAAAACACAATGCAATTTTAACACTTACCCTCTCTGGAAACAAAAGGTTGTTTCTTTTTTTTTAATTTTGGTTTGGTTGAATTCTGTTGAAATTATTTTCGTGTTGTTGTTGATGATGATGATGATGATGATGGGTTTTGTTTTTTTTTGGGTTTCTTTCAGTTGAGGGAAAATTGTTACAAAAGGGTTAGGGAGGAGAGGAATCGCTTGCTTTGGAAAATGAGGTTACCTTCTCCTCCTACTCCTAATGAATTCATCAATGACAAGGTTTTCTGCTAATTCTTTTTCTTTGTGTGTGTGTGTGTTTGTGTGATGTTGATGATGTGTTTCATGTTTTGGGTCTTCAGAGGTTTATTTGTTGTGTTGAATGATTGTTGGTCTTACTCACTGGATGATGGATTGCATAGTTTTTCTTTTTAATTCTTATGTGAAAATTGAAACCTGGATTGAGGGTATTTAATTGGTTGAAATTCATTACTGTTTATGCTTGAAGTAAAAGGATTTAGATTTTATATTGTTGTTGACTATAGTTTTTTTTAGCTCTTCATTTGAATGTTATTATAGAAGGGTTTTGCATTCAGTAATTGTTTTTTAATTCTGACTGTTTCTCTTTCTTTTATTTGTTTTGTTGTACCTCTTGATTAAGCTGTCTATCTATTAATACTTTCTGGTGTTTCAGGATTTTATAAAATCTGCTTTCCAGGACATAGTTTCTGATGAACTTAAAAATTTGAAGCACTCATCATTAGATTATGACTTAAAGATCCCAACTTCTACCCCTGATCCAACTGATATGTTATGGGAATATGATGGTCTTCATGATGCTTATCAAGGTGAATGTGAAGATATGCTGCTAGAGATGCAGAGAATCTTCTATGAAGATCTCAGGGCAGAGCCAACTGCAAAAGGTAAAACATAGCATATTAACAAATATAGTCTTTTTAATCATTGTTTTGTCTCTCAATCAGAACAGGCAATTTTTTGTGTGTCCACTTTGCAAGGATTTTTCACTATGGCTATCTCCTCATATGTCAAAAGTGCATCAGACGAGTGCACTAGTAAATTTGATAGCCAAATTGAACTCTTGAAACACTCAAGACTTTCATATACTTATATCTATGTCAGATTTAATTGAGTCATCCTTTTGAGCTTCAATGTTTACTCTAGTTCTTTGCAGAATCTGAAAACCATATTAAAATCTGGGAGGATGAAGAAGATGAGTACCTAGCTCGTGCTGTTTTTGAGAACATGCGATTGAATGATGAGCAGGTATACCACCCTCCATGATATTGTCAGTGTTTTGCTTGGTCCAAACAAGTGAAAGTGCATAACTTAGACGAATACCTTCCTGCATGCACATGCTTGATTTTGTAATAGGTTAAATTAAAATTGAAAAACTCCATGTTTAGCATATTATTAAGTCATGTTTGTACACCTGACCCATATTGGGCAGCCCCTGGCTGTCTGTTCTTCATAGATTTATAATTTCATCTCCAGCTTGTCTACCCAGCCTTGAACTTGCTAGGTAATTCATGGCCAGCATGCAGAGATTATTTTAAGAAGTCTCAAATGCTGTTTTCAGATATTAGATATGTGCTTATTTACTGATGCATCCTTGTGTTTTCATGCATGTGTCTGTAAGAAACTTTTTATTGCTGCATCTGTGTTGTTAATTTCTTGTTCAGCACCTTACGCAATATGTATGCTATACAGCATAAAATGTGGATATAAGTAATTCATGTTTGTTGTAGGTGCACAAGGAGATATGGTGTCCCATCTGTAAGCGAGGACAATTGAAAGAGAACCACCAGCTAATATATTGTAGCCTTTGTGAACTTCAACTCAGCAAAGGCGACGAGGTTACGATGTTGCCTCTTTGTACAATTTTTTTTCCTTGCATCCGAATTATTTATCACTTCAACTGCTAATCTTTTGGCCATGCAAGCAACATATGAAGAAAGAAACATTATATGTTGAGTGTATCACATTCTGCACACAAATTGAGGGTCTGCTAGTGCCAGGAATTCTATGTTACAAATTATTCAACTGTTGCCAAAAAGGAAGTTAGGACTTTTATTGTGAAATTTGTTAGTATCTGGTTACACATATTTTAACTTGTCTGACTTTTTTAAATTTCTTATACCATGCATATATGGCGTGAAATCAAGGGAAAGGGAAGAGAATTAGATCTTATGTTGTTTGGCTATTAAATTTTTTAGGAGGGGTGGGAATGAAAGGGGAAAGTGAATTAGGGTGCAAAAAATTTCAGCTCTTAAAATATATTAAATTTGAGAGTTTTATTAACTCTCCAAGTTACCAAACACAAAACATTATATTTGTTTTTCCCTTTCCTTTGAAAGCCCTTTCTTCCTTTTTGTCATGCGTAGTGTTGAAGACCGCACTGAAAAACATGTAGCTCAATGAGCTCCTTTTCTTCTAGGTGCTGCTCAATCTGATTCCTGGCATAATGTCTATAGACAGTCGGAACAAAGCTCATAAATTCATGAATAAGTTCTCTTGTTTTTTCTTTCAGAAGTGTAGGCCATGTGCGATTCCTGATACTTTGTGTCCAGCAAACTCTTTTTTTTTTTTTTTTGGTATTTAATATCCACTTGCGGTGGGCTGTGGTAACAGATTTGGCAAGAAGTTTGTGGAGATATATATCCAGCTGGGTGTTAATATAATATATACAATCTCTTCTGATGAAAAAAAAAAAGTAACATTTACCTGACATTTTGTTCTGATCTGTATTAAGCTCATTATAACCTGCTACATTTTGTTTTTTGTTTTTTTGTTTTTTATGCATGTTTCATCTTTTGGACAAAGGCTCCAAATGTTGACAGAGAGAAGTATAAAATGAAATAAACAACTGTAAGTTCTCAAGGGTGTTGCTACTGTGACCATCAATAACTCATCTGTAGTTTGGTTTGTCATTGCAGATTAATTTGGAGACGTTGCATACTCGACTGGCAGAGGCCCATACAGACCATCTTGATCGTGGTTGTAAATTAAAACCCAAGTTTTGTATTGAAACCAGATTTGGTCTTACTGCATTATACATTTCTTGTGAGTTTTGCAAGATTTTGGAGATTGTACTATAGACGCACTTTTACTGTAGTACCGATGATGGGAATGCCAATACTGGAGGGATGAATTTTAGATACCGGGAATACCGATTTTGTCCAACTGCCTTTCTTTAGTTTTTAGCCTAACTGTAAGATTTTTTTTTTTTTTTGGTTAATTTGTTGACAACAAACCTGTAAATATTGGCCTTCATCTTTTTATTTCCATCAACATTTATTACACATTTTCTTAATTGAATTTAACGTCTCTCTTATCATCATTTATTCATATAGATGGTACTATTCCTTTTATTTAATTGTTTTATATTTTGCAATATAAATGACCTGAGATCCAGAGTTCTGAAAGAAATCATAAATTCAGCATAACAACAAAGCAGATTATATGTAAGAGTTCTGGTAACAACACCTGAAAAAATATATATATTTATGTATGAAACGTACAGCTGAGAGTTTTCAGTCCAACAATCATACAAATCCAATAAGGTCATTTCGACATCAATAGGCATATTTGTATCCGATCAACATATAATGCTCTACCACCAAAACGAAACCCCACAACAAAAAAAATTATATATATAACAAAAGAAAAGAATTGACACAAAAAGGACCCCTTTTTTATCTAATGCAAATGGGGTGTGCAGGATGATACTCTACCGGGAGCAGCAATTCCAGCTTTCAGGCTCTCTATGCAGGAAGAACATCCGTTTACAGCTCACCTGAATTACAGGCGGGCATTTCACACTTGAGCATTTCAACAGTTGCGTAAGAAAATGTCCTCTGCACGAGTCCATAAGCAAATAAATATCATGCAATACCAACTGCAGCATATATATGAATACATTTGATGGAACAGTTGCACATTTCCCGCTCCCAATGAACAGTGTGAAAGCCAAATCAAGCAGTCTGGAACAAAACATTCACCATATGAACTCAAAACAGCTCCTCAGAGTTGAACTTATTCCAAGCTTCCTATTTCAACATGATAAACGTAAAATGAGAGCAAGCCAACCAAATTAAACCAGCTATTAAGGTATTGTATTACGATTAATAAAAATATTCGATTCCAAGGCTCACTTCCTGTAACATTAAGAGTGAAAAACTACCTTCAGCAAGTCAAACACCTTCTCGGCAACATATTTTTGTTGGAGATTGGCACCTTTTTGTTGCACTTTATCAGGATGGATGCATAAGGTTGCCTTCCTGTAAACTTTTTTAACAGAGGCACCAGTAATCAAATCGGTCAATGAAACAGGCTGCCAACCGCATTCAGGCCAGAGCACCTGATCATTTTACAATAATATTAGAAGGAACTAAGTGAAAAATATTAAATATCAAAAAATTTATAATTGCCTACAATTAAAAATATTCTGACAAAGTCATAACCTAACAGCAATAAGAAATTATTTTTGCAATAAACGAATAATAAAAACACTAACATTAATTCTAAATCTTTGCACATTCACAATTAACTCAACATGCATAGCAGTGCTCACCATCAGTAACATTAAAGGTCTAAAGTTTAAACCCCCAAAGAATGTAGGAACTCCAAAACAAGAGTGAGTGCCCCCACACACACACACTCTCAAAGAGAGAGAGAGATCCAACATAAGAAAACAGATACAGAAGTATGATAAGCATTAATTTAGTGATAAAAAATATCCAAATTTGCTCACTCATACAATTATCCTAAGCATTGAACATTCTTGAGGCCAAGTACCATAAGTTTAAAGTTGGAGAAAATAGAAATTTTAATGACAAGCGCTGCATAATGTATTGATTTGACAATCAAACATTGATAATAAAGAAGGCAATGAATGCTCCCAACGAATTCAACTTCAATCCTCTGCAAATTCACATCAGAAGGTCAATTTTCAATATTTGCAAGTCCCGAAACAGCCAAGTAGATTTTAATTCCTAAATGATAGAATAGATGTACAGAATGGCAAGTTGATGCATAAAGCAAAATTCAATTGCAATAAAAGATGCAGCTAAAACTGATCATCACTGATAATATCCTATATATGAATAACAAAAAAGATGTATGCAAAAAAATATAAATGTATATATGAGAAACACACATATTGCAATGTTGAGAGCAGAGCACGTAGATTCCCCTCTTTCCCTGCAGCCCAACGCTTGATCTCAGTGTCCAATGTTTCAGCAATCCTCTGAAATCATCATTCAATGATATCAGCATGATAAAAATAATAAACAATTGACCCAAGGACCATATCCACATTAAAACAAACAGAAAAGGCAAGCACAAACAATGTCCCACTAAATTATTTTCTCACTGCCTTTGAACCTTTGGATCAATGGAAGGAGACCATACTCATCATCGTTCGCTATTTGATTGAAAGATTGTTGGCTAGAAGCCACGCACACCACTGAGCGGGTGAGTTATTATGGTGACGAGAAAGAACTTCCTATCACATTAAAATATAGACTTACACCAGGAATAAGCTAAAAGCACAAGGGGATAAAGAATCAGATTATGTTTTCTTCATAAAGCACGACAAAGAGTGAAATGGAAGCTCTTAATTAGGCTATTAAATGGGTAAATTGGAAACTAGAACCAGGAAGCTTTTTAAAATTTAAAAATAAAAAAAGGCACCCTCTAAAAGGACAAGAAGCACATAATAACTTAATTAATATAAATTTTAAATATCTATTATCTTAATATTTTCCATTATTCAAATTAGCCAAGATCCATCATTAATTTAACATTTCTAAGCTCACATTTTTCCTAAAATAATTATTAATTTCTCTACATCTAAGAATATAAAAATAAATAGTTTATCTTTTAATTACCAAAAATAATCAACTAAATTAAGAAAGAACATATCTAATAATTAATGTTAGTGAGTTTGTTCATAACTTCATATTTTAAAATAAAATAGGGCACGTAAGATGAGTGGTCCAAACTCTAAAGAAAACAAAAGAGATGAAGGAAAAGAAGGAAACGAGGAACCATATAGTGTACACACACACACACACACACTCTTTTATATGAAAACGGCATCATTTCATCATCAACCAAAAAAGTGGATGTCAAAAAAAGGCAGGCTGCTCTGGTACAAAATAATGGTGAGGGTGGCTATCACTTGTATCATTTGTAATGGATAAGACAGCAGTGTTTTCTTGCAATATCCCAATCTCCACCCCATATCAGAAATTATCTGTTCGGCAGGCTGAAATTCCAATATCCGCTGGCTGATATGTACTGTTTCATACCCTAATGGCACCTCATTTTTATAAATCCATTTATTCACATGGAGATGAGAATCCAACCTGGAGAAAGTTAGACAGCCTTAATCTACACATCCTAAAACTCTGGACCACCCCAATCCCATCCCAAGCATCCCCACCCCAGGCATGCGAGCAGAGAAGAGAAGAATGTTACCAACCCAGTGATACTATGAAAAGTTTCACTAAACCACTTACATGTCTCTCTGCTTGTTCCCTTTGAGCTTGAAGGTCCCGCTGATTCTTCTCAGCAAGAGCTTTTGCCTGAGCACACAATACAGACTTTAGTATTAAAAGACGCGGAAATAATGTGTTATTAAAACAGTGTATGGCATACAAATTCATGAATTAAACACCGAAAAAACATACCGCACGCTCCTGAGTCCTTTGATGGCGTTCCATCCTAGCTCTTCGCCTTTCCTCAGTTTCCCCTTCTACCTCTGGGAACTCTCCAGATGCGCCAGTCCCTTGTGCAAGCAAATAAATGTTAAGCCACATATAAGAAATAATGAATTAGAAGCTTATGAATAACAATAATTTGTTAAAAAATTAACAACCTCCAAAAATTGAAGATAGATCATCAACAATATTAGTAGTTGAAGATGCTTTCTTTATGTTTGATGTAGCTCCCACAGATGTTCTTCTGGCAGCTTCAGACCCTCCCTTATTCTGGGTATCAAAGAAAGGATCCTGCAATGTACATTAACGAATTAACCACGTGAACTACAAGCAGTCAAGGAACAACACAAATTTTGACAGCCATTGATTCTCACCGAAGTGTTCCTAGGCCTTGGTGCACTGCTTGCTCGAGAGGTGAAAAATGATTCAAAATCGTTTTCATTTCTTTGTTGGCTATCATTCCTTTGTTGATTTGCTCTAGCTGCAGCAGCCGCCCTTTCTCGAGCTTCTGCTGCTGCCCTTTCAAAAGCAGCTCGTTCTGCTCTCTGTCTCGCATCAGCTTCAGCCCTTGCCACTGCAGCTCTCTCCCTTGTTTCCCTCTCCCTTGACTCTGCATTCACCCTTTCCCTTGCTTCTGCAGCGGCCCTTTCTGCTCTTTCTCTTGCCTCTGCTGCTGCCCTTTCACGGGCTTCAGCTTGTGCCCTTTGAACGGCAGCCCTTTCTGCTCTCTCTCGTGCTTCAGATGCTGCCTTGCCTACAGCAGCCCTTTCAGCTTTTGCACGTGCTTCAGCAGCTGCTCTTTCACGTGCTTCAGCTGCTGCTCTTTCACGTGCCTCTCTAGTAGCCCTTTCCACTGCCTGTCTCGCTTTTTCCCTTTCAATCTCTTTTGCTCGCTCTCTCTCTCTCTCAAGCCTCCTCTGCTCTCTTTCTGTCTCCCCCCTTTCCCTCTCAATTTCACGAGCTTTCTCCCTCTCTTTCTCAAGTCTCCTCTGTTCTCTGTCTTCCTCCTCCCTTTCCCTTTGGAGCTTCTCACGATCTAATCTCTCTTGTCTCTCTCTTAATTCTCTCTGCTGAGCTTCATGCATCTCTTTGTCTAGTTGACCAGCTTCTCTACTTCTAGAAGCCTTTAGATGTTCCCTCTCTCTCATTTGCCTAAATTTAGCCTCTGCTTTGTCCATGGCCTCTTTCATTGCAGCAGCAGATGCTGCAGCAGAAGATGCATTCATATCCATATCGTCCCCATAAAGAACTTCTGCACTTTCACTAGAATTGCTTCGAGTTCTAACAGTAGCAAACTCTTCAAGTTCTTCTATTTGAGAAGGCACTGAGCTTCTTCCCACACGAGCTGACCTAGGGCTTTGAGAGTAAGAAGAAGAATTTGAGAAAGAGTACTCATTCACCTTCTTTCTTGAGTTCATTGATGAAAAAGGACCTGTTTCTGACTTTGAAAACCGAGGTGGTCTAGGAGGTGGGGGTCTCGAAGGGGGCAGAGCAGTTGTGGGTTGAGTAAAAAGGGGAACTTCAGATACAGTAAGCCATATGTCATCGGATGACTCAGAAATATCTTCATATCTAGGAGGTGAAATTGTCTCATTAGGACCAGCATTCATATATGAAGGAGAGGAGACACTCTGACCAGCAGATCTATGAAAATCTGTTGTAGCATTAGGCATATAGAACAAGGTTTCATGAGATTCGTCGAAATCATCATTAGACATCTTCTGTGAGAAACCTTCAGCTTCATCAACAGGATATTTGTCTACCGACTCTTTACTAGTAGCAGAAAAAGTGTTGCCTGCGCTCGGCCCTGTTCTTAATGGGCTCCTGTCTTTTCCTCTCTTATTGATTCCTGGCGAAGCTTGAGGCACAGATTTTCCAAGATTATCAAAGGAGTCTATATCATCATAGATTCCCCTATTGATTGATGAATTATCTTTTGTGCTTCCCACGCCACTGAATTTACCAATTTCTTCCAATGGATCTGCATAAACCCTTGAAGAAGATGTTTGAGTTGAAGTTGATTCTAAGACCACAAAGGGGTCTTCCATTACACTGGAGGCTGTCTTGACTGAATTTGTAGATGGTTTCTGCGACTGACTGTACTCGGAAGTTGATCTGAGCAGAGCAGTTATGCAAAAAACATCAACTGATATTTACTTCTTGAAAAAAAGGCACAAACAAACATGTCTGATTATTTAACCACTTCAACCAAAATAAAGTGTCATAGCGTTGATAAAATTTCGCTTCTTGGGCAAGGGCAACCAACAATCCATATAGTGGCTCATGAGTTTTATTTATAACTAGAACTTGAAAAGAATGAGCACTGGGGGTGACGAAAAAGGAAGAAACAAACAAAAGGAAAAATTTTGGTGCAATTTTGCTTCAGACAACATCTCATTCTTCTCATGTTTGCTTGTAAGAATAACAAAAGCTTATTTGTAAGAACTGCAAAATGCCAAAATAATTCTAAAAATTGTGAAAAGTTATATAGCAACCTGCTGACAAGCTGAAGACATAAGTATAGGCATGTCAAATTAAGAACCGCATGAGGTTGGACGATATCTAATTTCACTGAAAAAAAAAAATCAACAGCATAACAGTTACCATGTTATTGATGGCATTAGCTAGTGTGATGAGAACTTAATCTTATCAAGGTGGACTTTGATTTTAGGGCTGCTTCATAGGAATATGCTATGGTGGGATCATATTTACATTCAAAGACCCACAAAAATAGTAGTTCAATTCTGGAGAAGCTACTGCTACCATACACCACATGCCACTTATCTTCTTTATTTTTGGTTCTCCTTTTTCCATAAAAATTAATAATCATAATAATGTGTTACCAAATTCTAGTAATGTTGAGCTCATCCCAGTTAATATTTAGTTCACAACAAAAATGCGTCAATATCACTAATTTTTACCAAATTAGCAAGCCACTTACATTTTAACAACGTAAACTGCATCAGTATCACTAATTTTACTACTCATTGCTCAACCCTTCACGCCCAGAACACATGTTCCATTAATTCTAACTATTAAAAAATACAAAAACTTGATATATGATCTTTAAATACTACAAAATTAAAGTTTTGTCTAAGGCACTTCCTACATAGCCAATTACTGCATACAGACAATTCCTGTTAGTTCAAATTACTATTGGCACGCAAAATCTTGACACGGCAGCCAAATTAAAAAATTTCGACAGGTATTCACACAAAAGGTGTAAAAGAATGGCAAATCAAATTTGCACAATCACACATACAAAGAAAAAAATATAAAAAAATAAACCAACTGATCTTAGCATAAATAACCAAAATGCTAATCCATAAAACAAAAATTAAACTCAGCAAAATCAAAAAGAAATACCTGCTAATACCAGGGGAGCTACTGCGACCAAAACCAGCAAGCAAATCATCAAAAGCCGCCGAATCTTTCTCCTCCACCACTTTAGTAGCAGTCTCTCTCTTGGATATCGGTTTGGTCTCTCTTTTACCTAAATTCCCTAACAGATCATCAAATGGCGACGACGAGTTGTTGTTATTCAGCGACCGATGCTTAGGCGGCGACGTCGAACTCGTCCCGATCGGACCGAACACATCATCGAGGTTAGCCGATTGTTGACCCATTGACGAACTCTTTAACCCCGGCAATCCATCAAAAATATCATCATCATAAACCGGCCTATCAAAAACCGGCAACGACGACGTTTTCGCATTACTCTGATCCTTAAAGACCGAGTCGTACTCAAATGATCGCTTAGGCGGTCCACCAAAGACATCATTAAACAAAAGTCCGTCACTACCAGCACCAGCAGCAGCAGCGGCGCCGCCGTGATCGTCAAAAAAAGGAGCAGATTTGTTAGGTCCACCACCGGATCCGAGACCGAAATTCACAGAAGAGAAGCTGCTGCTGCTGTTGTTGCTGCTGTTACGAGGTGGTGCCATGGGAGCAGATTTACCTTGGGATGGTTTAAAACCGAAGTCACGAGTGAACAAACCATTAAAATCATCATCCATAGATCTTCTCCCAATTATTTGGATCCGCGACGCCGTTGGTGTGTGACGGTGGTGGTGGCGGTGGCGGTGGCGACGGTGGTTCTACGGGAATTTGAAATTAAATAATTTTTTTTTTTTTCAGATCTAAGATATAAGGAAAAAATGATGAGCAAGCAGACACGGAAGAGGAGGAGAAGGACAATGGTGGTAAATGGTCAATTATCAAATGAGTAAATATATTAATTTAAAATTAAAACAGAAAAAAATAATAATAAAATTATTTTTTTTTTAAAAAGTAATAATGGATGAAAATACAAAAAAAAACTAAAATTAAAAATTAAAAAAATAGAAGAAGATCAAGAGAAATCTTGAACTAGAGTTTCCGCAACTTTTGTTGTTGTTCTTCTTCTTCTTCCTCCTCTCCTCTTGGTTTCCTTCGTGTCTAGTCTTGAAAATTCCTTTTCTATGTGATTTTTTTTATTATTATTTATTATTGTGACAGTGATGATTTTTTTTAGTAATTTTGAGTTTTAAAAAAAAAAAAAGGTTAATGAATCAATGATAGTTCCAAAGTATTATATTCAATTTATACTTGTTATAATTTGTCAATTTGATATGTTAATTTATAGTTTTATCATTTCGAACTCTTAAATTTATAAACTGCACTAATATATTCTAATGTGATGATATAATATATTTGTTATCCTTTATATTTATAATTTTTTATTAATTTAACATCTCTATTTGCTATTTTTAGTCAATCAAATCCTTGAATTGTATCACATGTTGATTTGTTATTTCATGTCAAATATGTTGACAAAGATTTTAAAATTGTATTTTTAGCAATTCAAGTGTTAAAATAGCAAAATTATAAATTAAAATTTTAAACTGATAAAAAGTAACAATTATGAATATATTATAATTAGAAATTTATATTATTTATTTGTAGACATAATATTTTTATGACTCCATGTACTTGTTATTTTTTGTTAATTTGATATTTCGACTTATAGTTTTATCATTTTAACACCTAATCTTATGTAAAATACAATTTTAAAGACATTTGTCAACACACGTGACATATAATAGTAAATCAGTATATATCACATCATAAAAGCTTAACTAACAAAAAATTACAAATAAAAGTATAAAACTGATAAAAAAATGATAGATACAAAAGTTAATAGATGTGTAATATCATCAAATTAGTGTAAATTAGTGCATTTTAATAAGTTTCAGTGTTAAAGTGACAAAACTACAAGTTAAAGTATCAAATTGACAAATTATATCAAATATAACGAAAATGTATTATGCCTTATTGGTATAATGTTTCTGCACATAATTTGTATGTTATAAAGTCATAACATTTTAGGATATGATTAAAAAAATTATTTAATTTTGACAAACAAACAATATCATTAAAATATTTTCTTCATTTAAAAAAAATTGAAGTTAAAATCTAATATAATTTTATCAAATTTTTTGTTTTAGTGTTTTGACATCACTTCTGAAAATTTAGAATTTTTTTCATAAATACGATTAAAAAAAAAAGTCATTACATGAACTTTAAGTATTTTTTGCCAATTATCATATTTTTAAAATTATGGTAAATTACTATATGAACATTTCAATGTGTTACAAATCTATTAATGGTCAAAATAGCATATGTCCATATTAAAATGATCTGCTAACACGGTATGTATGTACAAATTATTTACTGAAAGTAATAATATATTTGTAAAACAGATAAAAGTTAAAGATATATTTATAAAAAAAAAGTTAGGAATAAAAAATAATTAATTTCTTCTTATAATTTACACATCAACAAATAAATTTATATATGCATGTTATGTTAGCATGTCATTTATATATGTATGTCATGTGAGGATGTCATCTCACTATGTCAACATAGGCAATGCTATTTTGAACGTGGATATATTTATAACAAATTAAAAAATTCATATACTAATTCGTAATAAAAATTTTAAAATATGATAGATTAGTAAAAATAAATATAGTTCTCGTAAAGTAATGCAATAACCATAAAAAAAAATTATCATATTGTGGTTCAAGTAATTTTTGAGTTTTATTTGAAAAAAAAAATCAATTATTACATGAACAAATCTAATTTTAAATAAATTAATTTTGTTCATTTAAATAAAAAGGGCCTTGAAAATATAAACAATTTATTTATATAAAATTTAAAATTAAATGTTTATATCATTAAAACTATCTTAAAATACGTATGAGTTATTTTTTTTTTGGAAAGAAATACGTATGAGTTATTATTATTTTTAAAATTGTTACTTTTAATCAATGATATTTATTAATGGTTTTGTTTTAACTATTATCATTAAAAGAGAGAAAACTATATTTATTGTATCCTATATAATTTTTAAGGAAATTTTTAGTTCTTTCATATTTTTTCTAAAAAAAATAAAATGTTTTTTTATATTTTTATAAATACTTTTAGTATTTTAATTTTCTTATTTCATTTTTAATTGACTTCTATTAAAAAAAATAATATGGTTAAAATTTGAGAAATGAATTTTAAAATAATTAAAACACTTGAGGGAAAGAAATTAAAAGATTATAAATATCAGAAATTAATTATAAATTTACTTCGAGAATAAGAAGACTAAAATTTGATAGTATTTTTATATTTTATGAAAATTTTCTAATAAATATTAAATTTATTTTATATAAATTTGAAAATAATTTTTAAAAATATAAAATTAAAATAACTCGTAAAAGTAAATAAGTAAATTAATATAATTTTTTTAAAAATAAATTATAATTAATAGTTGACTTTAAATTTTAGAATATACCTCACTAATTCTTTTTATTCTAATTTTGCCTGCAAAGTGCAAAGTCATGGCTGGCAAGAAACAATCATTCAGCCGTCTTTCCTTCTAATCCGACATTCAAAAAATTTGCCTAAGGAATTATTTTTGTCTACTTGCTTTTACTTTTTTCCACCAAATCCGACTCAAAATATTTTATGTGATGCAACTTTATATTACTTATTTTAAAATATGAATGTAAAATAAAATTATTGAGTAAATAATTTTGATAGAATAGAAATTATAAATTAACTAAAATAGATTATATCTTAAAATAATTTTATTTTTCCATTTTTATAATAATAAATTTTTTATTAAAATGAGTTGAGGGATAAATATTTATGATACTTTAAAATTTTATTAATTAATTTAATTGTTAGCATTCATCTTTTAGTTAAAAAATTTAAACTTTACACAGTTTTTCTATATTTTATATTAAAACATACAAAATAATTCATAAAATAGAATTTTATGAAATGGAAAACAGAATATTAGTTATAACGTACATGTTGTTAGTTTGCGTAACTTTTTTGAAAAACTAAACTTTCAAATAATTTTGCACATGTTGATCCATTTCTTATACGGACGGTAAATAATATATATTTTTAAAAATTATTTAAATTAATTAATTTTAATAGGTTTACAACTATATATTAATCAAATACAAAAGTGAGAATTTAAAAATTTATCATAATAATTTATTTGATTAATTGTTAATTAAAATTTTAATAAATTAATTTGATTATTTTATAATTAGTATGTTGCATGTATAGTAGTAATAATAATAATAATTAAATGAATAAATAAAATAAAATAAAAATAGAAAATGATTGAAAAGTAACAAATTTTTACTTTTTATGTCAAATAGAATAGGAGAATGTATTTTTAGTTGAAAAAAAAAATGTTTTGGGTAGCATAAAAGGCTTTTTTTTGTTTTTTTTTTGCAGTGAAGACATAAATTTCGATAGAATAGAAAAATGATGTTTTAGGTATAATAAAATTAAAGTGTTTTAGTTAACTAGAATATAATATGTATATTTTAAAATAAGATAAATTTAAAAAATTAGAAAATTCAATGGTTTTACTTGTAAGACTATAAAAATTGAGTGCTTGAATATGATAAGGAATACTTCATAAATTTTGAATTTAATAATTTTAAAACTATATATATATATATATATATATATATATATATATATATATATATATATATATATATAAAGTGACCATAATACTGTGCATGTTTGAGACCATTAGCAAATGCAATTATGGGCTATACAAATTTGATAAGAAAAGGTCCTTCAGATAAAATTTGAGATACACTCTTATAACAATTGTATTCCGTGGAAGGTCCAGTGATTATCATCAAAAATTGAATTTAAAAATTAGGTATGGGCTTTCAAAAGCCCATAAATCTTATAGTCGGACTTCATTTATATTTCATGTTTTATTATCTTTAGTCATTTAATTATTTCCTTATTTATATGCAAATATGTAGATTTGTCCTAATATGTATCAAATTTTACAAATTGATCCAATTTTTTAATTAATCATTCATTCATTCATTCATCATGTAAATAAAATAAATGAAGTGCATGTCACGACCCAAAACAGGGGCCATGACCGGTACTAAGGAACGAGAATTCTTTCGAATCCGGAACCCGTAGCAAGCCTAAAAATAAAATAAAACATGCAATAATAACAATAACAATATTATATGCAGTGAAAATAAAAATCATAAATATAATAATAACATTTTCATCACTGGATTTAAATCAAATCTCATCTTATCACATATATATATAAAATTTTTCAGTACAAATCCAGTTTCAATATAATACATCTCTTTAAATAAAATACATGAAATCTCACATTTTAATTCACAACTACTGCAGTGTCTAGATTATAAAAATAAGACTCAAGTAAATAATTTACACAAAGAAGCCGGGGCGGAAGAAATCCGGCGTATCGACCTGCTACTGAGGTCTGAAGATGTTGACTCTCCTGAAAAATAGTCAACGGAGGGGAGTCAGACCTCACTGAGTGAATTACTATAATATATATACATACACACTAAATGATAATGCAATCAGTCAACAGTATATATCTAATATATATATATATAGAGGCAATTACACACAGATGCAATAAGATCATTTTTTTTATATATTTTATCTGAAAATCATCTTTTATGAAGGATCACATAGAACCCTAGAATATCGCAACCTCGGAAATAGTATTAGACAACACTCTAGCCATACAGGCTCACTTATCCAAATATATCCACTTAATCCATTTGGACAATAGACTAGCCCCGAGACACTAAGTCAACCGAGCTCCAGCAGTCTGACTACCAGTGTGATTGGCCCTGAGACACTTGGTCAACCGAGCTCCAGCAATCACACCCAAATCACATCACACACATCAAATAATCACATTCCATCCATATCCACAAATGGTTAGTAGTATAGCCTAAATACTATAGGCGTACCGGTACGTACTCGGTCCTAGTGCTGCCCACTAGGTAGCACGTTCTATTGATATCCTTCATTAATAAATATAAAACATTCATTCACAAAATAAATGATGCATGAATTTCAATAAAATAACAACATAAACCATATATATACTAGAAATATACCAAAAGTAAACTAGGTATATTTCGAGTATATATATGTCAAATAAATTCAATCAAATTACAGTTTAAGCTAGAAATTTATTTAAAAATATTTTAAATATAATTTATTAATAAGACATGCATATAATTTAATATATACCGAAAATACACCAAAAATATACTTAAATACAAATCACATTATTTATGCATTTTAATCAAAATAAAACATATATTTCTAAATCATGCATCCTAAAGCATATATATATATAGTATAGTAACTCACCCTAGTGCGCTCCACGAGACGGGTCCGACGGGCCTGGTCCACTAGCCTTCGGTCTCGGCGCAACTAAACAAGCAATAACGACAAACATTAGAATAAACCTAACAGAAAATCCTAGAATTTGATCTAGAGTATTAAACACAGAATCGGAATTAGGGTTCGACAGATCTCACGTTTTACGAAAATTCTACTGAAAATCCGGCATAACCTCCCCTGTAAAACGGACATCTCTCTACTCAAAAGAGTAGAGCCGACCCTACAAGGAAATACACTTCGAAAAAACTACACAGAGTACAATCAAAATCCCACGATCGGACTCCAAACTACAGTCCACCGACCGGGGTCCACAACCACAGAACAATTCCAGAAATATCAAAAATACCCTTATCTCATAGAAATACATCTTATAACTAGAAATTACATAATTAACCTTAAAACACTGTAAAAACCGATAAAAACTCATTTTATTAGAAAAACCGTATATTATATATATAATTGAAAATAATTCACGAAAAATAGTTTTAATTAGTTAAAAATACCAAATAATTTATAGAAATCATTTTTATACCTTAAATAACTATTAAAACCAATTAAATTACATTTTTAGCCAATTTTGTGTAAAATTACCAAAATACCCCTATATATATAAATATACTTAAATTACTTCAAAAATTCACCAAAAATTATACAATTATCCAAAATTAATTTTCTCAACATATTTATCAATAATATCAATAATTAAACCCAATTATCCAATTAATTTCAATTAAAAACATAATTAACCCTAATTTCTCAAATTTACATAAACTTCAATAATTCAAAATAAATACTTAGAAATTCATAAAAATTCCAAATAAATTCCTATAATTCATTTCAACACCTAATTTAACCATAAAACACAATTTCATAATTTAAATAATTAATTTCCAAAAATTAGAAAATAATATTAAAATATTCAAAAATACCCAAAAATCCAAAAAATCTCCAAAAATTACAAAAAAATTCATACATGTAGATTAAGCTACTAGGATCAACATTTGTGAAGGTATTTTTCATGAATCAATCAATTCGAAGCTCAAAAAAATCAAAAACCTAATGTGACCGAATTGGAAAATTCGAAACCTAAGCAATTCAAGACCATTTCAGCTCAAACCAAAGCTAGAATCATACTCACCAGAGCTCAAGGAGAAGAAAGAGACCAGTGGTGTCGAAAATGGTGGCCGGAATCGGCGTGATTGACGGTGGAAGGAAATTCGGCTTCTCCAGCCAAAAATGGTTTCCAGGCGCCAGAATCCGCTACTACAGGCGGCGAGGAAGGCTGGAGAAGGTAGTGGCACACCGGACGGCACACCAATGGTGAGGAATCGGCAGTTTCAGGCGTCGGACGGCGGTGAGGGTGAAGATCGGGGAAGAAGGAGTAGTCGGGGGCAAAAGTGTAATTTTTCAAAAGTTTTGATTTTTGATGTATTATATGTATATATATATACTTTATACTATATATTAAAATAATATTAAATTACACACATTAAATATACACCACACACATATAATTTAATATTTTTAATAATTTATACTAAATAAAAATAATTAAATAACAATAAAACTAATAAATAATTAATAAAATATTAGGGTAATATTAAACCCTAATTAAATAAATATCGCACACATACACGGTGTTTAGTAATTAAAAAAATACGTATGAGTTCATGCAAGTCCGAAAATATATTTAGAATAATTAATAATAAATTATTTACGTGAAAATTTCCTCGAAAATGCAAGTCCCGGGAAAATTTTACGTAAAGCATTGTAAATAAAACACAGTAATTAAAAATAGGTTTTAAATACATATCAACTCGTGAAAATATCGTAATATATATACGAAAATTATTAACACTGCATATCCCGATATAGTGTAAAAATATTTAAAAACATGAGATATTACAGTGTATGTGCAAAGAAATGGGGAAGAAAAAATGAATACAACCATTATTCACTAACAAAAAAATAAAAAATAAAATAATCTAACTAAATTAACATTATATGTTTATTACACCCCACAAGAAGAAACAAATGAGCCAAAAAATCTACAAGAAAATAATAAAGTTAGTTCACACACAAAATAATTAGAATATTTAATCAAATACAACATAATTATAGCATCCAAGACTTAGCCCATGTAGCCTTATCATTCAACAAGAGAAGAGGCTTACGATTGTAAATAATGAATTTAAAAAATTACAACAAATATAAAAAATTATAATGAATATCATGTATACATGAAATACATGCTATTTTTATTTTTCTTTATAATTGTTTATTTCTTTACAAGCAAAATCTTTCAATTTTTATTTCTTCCATACATGTGTTCGATGGTAAGCCTCTTGTCCTATAATTTTTTATCTGAGTTTTGATTATCAACAAGTGATAACAAAACTGACGTGTAAATAGCTATCTTCATATGATAATAGCAAACAAGTTGCAAATCTTATAAATAAAACTAAAGTTTAATACAATGGTCATAATACGAGGATAAGGCCTAACCTAAAATAGTATATTATTAGTGAGTTTGGGCTTTATAAATAAGATTACTATATGGTATTAAACACATACATTTTAGGAAAGAATTTAGGGGAAGTTATTAAGTCAATATTGTTAGTGATATGCACTAGGTCAATCATGTATGACCATGTTTTGACTTTATCATTTTATTTAATAAAGAGACATTTTTCATTATCATTTTGTGTTATGATAATTACTTGAATAGTCAATTCTTACTAAGGTCGTCATGTATATAACTTGATAGTAAAACCCTTAGATTAAATATAAGTTCTATTCAAATTATCCCTAGTCATAACAATATGTTATAGCTAGTATGATGTTGATTGATGATTATGTTTTACTAATCATGAATATGAGATATTAAGTCAACTCATAGATACTTATTTGGGAAATAATGTACTGGATTGATCCATCATGAGAATACTACATAGATAATTGTCATAAGTAATTCTCATCATAATAATATTGACTTAGTCCTTTGACCTTGAAATCATCATGGATTTCTATATAACTATTATATATTTTGACACAATCTAACATTGTCTTTAACATGATGATTAAATAGATTGTTGTTGGATATGAAATGAGTTATGTAAGGAATGTGAGTGATTGAGAAGGAATTTGTCTCTCATTTAATTTGAGTAAGATATCCATGGGCCCCTTAATAAGATAGACTGAGGAAAATGCATGGCCATGCTAAAGTGAATTGATAAAGAGTTATCATTCTTAGTGTCACGACCTAAAACAGGGGTCATGACCGGCGCTAAGGAACGGAAATTCTTTTGAATTCGGAACCCGTTAGCAAGCCTAAAAAAATAAATATAAACATGCAGTAATAATAATAACATAATTAAAATAATCTACAGTGGAAATAAAATCATAAATAATTAAATAATAATCCACCATGGGATTTAAATCAATAACTCATCTCATATATATAAATAAACTTTTAATACAATCCAGTTCAAATTTTTAAAGTACATAACTCATACAAATATAATGCAACATCTATTTTTTTTTAATTTTACAACTACTACAGTATCTAGATCATAAAAATAAAACTCAGGTAAGCAGTTTACATAATAAAGCCAGAGCAGAAGAAATCCAGCTTAAGGTCTGCTACTAAAGTCTGATGACGACGACTTCCTGAAAAATAATCAACGGAGGGGAGTCAGACCTCACTAAGTAAATTACTATAATATATATACATGCATACTAAATGGCAATGCACACAGTCAGTAGTATATATATAATAAGTATATATACAAGCAAATACACACAAATGCAATAAAATTATTTTATGTATTTTTACTGAAAAATCATAGTTTATGAAGGATCAAATAAAACCCTAGAAAATCGCAATCTCAAAACAGTGTTAGACAACACTCTAGCCATACAGGCTCACTTATTCCAAATATATTCATTTATTTCATTTGGACAGTAGGACTAGCCCCGAGACACTAAGTCAACCGAGCTCCAGCAGTCTGACTGTCAGTGTGATTAGCCCCGAGACACTTGGTCAACCGAGCTCCAGCAATCACACTCCCAAACCATATCCCACACATCAAATAATCAAATCCAATCAATATCCATAAATGGTTAGTAATATAGCCTAAATGCTATCAGCGTACCAGTATATACTCGATCCTAGTGCTGGCCCACTAGGTAGCACGTTCTATTGATATCCTTCATTTTAAATATAAAACTTACATTCATAAATAAATGATGCATGTAATTGAATAAAATCTCAATATAAACCATATATATACTAAAAATATACCAAAAATAAACTAGGTATATTCTGAGTATATATACGTCAAATAAATCCAATATAATTGCAAAATAAACTATAAATATATTCAAAAACATTTTAAATATAATTCATTAATAAAACATACATATAGTTTAAAATAAACCAAAAATAAACTAAAAATAAACTTAAGTACTAATTAAACCATTATGCATATTTAATCAAAATAAAACATATATTTCTAAAATCATGCACCCTAAAGCATATATATATAAAATAAAAACTCACAAATTATTGCGTTCCACGAGATGGGTCCGATGGGCCTGGTCCACTAGGCCTCAGTCTCGGCGCAACTAAACAAACAAATAATGACATGAATTAGAATAAATCTAACAGAAGTTCTAAAGACTCAATCTAGATTACTAGAGACAGAATTAGGATTAGAGCTCGACCGGACATCACGTTTTACGAGAATTCTATCGAAAATCCGGTAGAACCTCCCCTGTAAAATGGATATCTCTCTACTTAAAGAGTAGAGCTGGTCCTGCAAAGAAATACACTTCGAAAATAAATATAGAATACAACAACAATCCCTCGGTCGGACTCTAAACTACAAATTACCGACCGAGGTCCACAATTCATAGAATATTTACAAAATATTGAAAATACCCTTATATAATAAAAATATATTTTATAAGTAGAAATTACGTAATTAACCCTAAAACACATTAAAAACCGATGAAAACTCATTTTATTAGAAAAATCGTATATTATATATATAATTGAAAATAATTTACGAAAAATAGTTTTTATTAGTTAAAAATACTTAATAATTTATAGAAATCATTTTTACACCCCAAATAACTATCAAAACCAATTTAATTACATTTTTAGCCAATTTGGTATAAAATTACCAAAATACCCCTATATATATAAATATACTAAAATATATCCAAAAATTCATAAAAAATAATATAATTATTCAAAATTAATTTTCTCAACATATATTTCAATAATATCAATAAATATACTTAATTAACCAATTTATTTCAATTAAACACATAATTTACCCTATTTTTCAAAATTACATAAACTAAATAAATTCAAAATAAATACATAAAAATTCACTAAAATTACCAATAAATTTATAAAATGCATTTCAACACCTATAATTACCATAAAACACAATTTCATAATTTAATTAATTAATTTTTGAAAATTAGAAAATATTAATAAAATAATAAAAAATTCCCAAAAATCAAAATAAATTCCAAAAATTCCACAAAAATTCCAGCATGAATATTAAGCTACTAGGATCAAAGTTTTTGAAGGAAGTTTTCATGAATCAATCAAATTAAAGCTAAAAAAAATAAAAAAACTAAAGTAGGCCGAATTTGAAAAATTGACAAAAACCTTACCAAATCGAGTTTTAAGCTTAAAGGAAGCTTAGAATCATCTTCTATGGTGTCTAAGGAGTTCAACGGCACCGGAATGATAGGTTTTGGTGGCTAGAAACGTGAGGTGTGGAGGAAGAAGCAACTTTCGAGCAAAACAGATTTCTTGGCTTCACCGGCGCCGGAGAGGGTGGAAGGGAGTGGTGGAGCTGCTGGAGGAAGAGGGTGGACATCCAGGAGGCACACTGATGGTAGTTGGCCGGAGTTGCAGTGGGATGGTGAGGAGATGGCTCGGGAGGAATAAGAAGGAGGAGGAGGGGTATGTTTTGTAAATTTACCATATATATATATATATATAACTTTAATAATTTATATTAAAATATATTAATATTATACTTAGAAAAATTACACACCACATGTTTAAAATAAACAATATATATATATATATACATATACACATAGTAATTAAAATGAAACTATACAATATATATTTATTTTATTAAAAATAATAAAATAATTAATAAACCCTAAAATTATTAAATATATAGATATATATATGCATGTATATGTATGTATTTTAATACGATCATTAAATAGTGCATGGACTCATGCAAATACGTAAATCTATTTAAAATAATTAATATTAAATTATTTACGTGTCAATTTCCCTGAAAATAAAATTTTCAGGAAAATTTTACGTAAAACACTTAAAATAGTTAAGAATAATTAAAATAACTTAATGATTATCAAACATATGAAAATAATCATAAATATATACAAAAATTATTAACACTGCATATCCCGATACAACATAAAATATTTAAAAAACTCGGGATATTACACTTAGTCTACTTAGAGTCAAGAAATAATATGATTAAATTATATAAGGATGACAGAAACTATGTCTTATATTCAATCAAGATATCATGTGACAAAGGGATTACAATATTTATTATAAATTAGGTTATGTTGAATTATTGACTTCATATGACTTTGGTAGTCATAATGTCTTGCTAGAGGCCACTTATGACTTGTAGGCCTAAATAGAGAATTAAGGCCCACTTCCAATGTCATGTGAGCCTACAGGGTCACACACTTAGAACAAGTCCAAAAATGGATATGGGTTTGAGAAGCCCAAATATGCTATGTGGAAATAAATAAATAGTTTATTTATTTATTTAAGGTAAAAGTTATCTTAAATAAATAGGATATTATATTTGATTTAATTTTAAATAAAATCAGAATAATAATAATTGAGAAATTCCCAAAAGTTATTTTGGTAAGTGAAACCTTAATTAGAGTTCTGTAAATATTTTAAATTCTCTAGGGTTTCACTAACTTAATTATTAGCCACCAAAATTCATTTTTCTCCTCTTAGAAAAACTAAAACACATAGTGTCTTTTATTCTTGATTTGTGAGAAATCAAGAGAAATGTTAGCACACAAATTTGTCGTTTTAATCAAGGGCTGTTCGTGTGGACGTTTGTAGAGGATGGATTCTTTTGGAGACGTCTTGATCCGAACTACTAAAATCAAAAGCTTGAGGTAAGGTGTCACTGGAGTGAACCTCCTCTCTGCTTTCCACAGTCTTACCTCTTATGTGTTTGTGGTAAGATTTGAAAACTCTAGTTTTTAAATCAATTGATCGAATTACTTGGATCCGGGTTAGGGTTTGTGGTTAAATTTTTTTATTTTTGCTGCGTTTTTGAATCACGAAACCTAACAAATACATGGGATGAGTCTTGGGTGAAAGGCTTAGGTTCTCATAATATTACATTAGCCTAAAACGTCTCCCAACTTAAGAGTCTAAACGATAGAGGACTAACATGTATTGTGAGTGACAATAGTCATACACACTACCACTAGGTTTAAATGAAACACAAGCAAATAGAGTAGTGGCTATCGTTGGGTAATTTGGGACTAAGTGCATAGTATGTGAAAGGTGTCGTAAAATGCAAAAGAAATAACCAAATAATATAAAGAATAAAACGCAAAAAATACTTGAATCAATTTCCTTATCCCAAGTGGAGTAACCACTGTAGGCATAGGATTTAGCGCTCACCAAGTGTTTGGCAACCATGATACTGTTGTAATGCCTACCTAATACATTTGCATTTATTTGCATAACATGCATATCATATAGACATGAAAAATTGCATGTAATATGTGTGGTAATAATTCAAATATTAAATAGGAAAAAATATAAATGTTTACAATTAAGTTCATAATAAGAATTAGAAAGTTAAGAGTTTAAATTGGTTAATAGCAAAAATAAAAGGGCTTAAATTGGTTTAGTTATTATTATTATTATTATCATCATTATTATTATAAAAAAAAAGGTACGTGGCTAAGAGGAAGGAAGGAAGAAGATAATCCTTATCTTCCTCCTCCGTTTTCTTCTTCTTTAAATAAAAAAATAGCTGAATTTTTAAAGTAAATTAAAGGTTTAGAAATTTATTTCAAACCAAAATCTTCATCTTCAAGGCTTTAAATGTTTATTTGATAAGTAATTTTAATATTTTTTGTTGAATTAAGTTCGGGTTTATAAGATGAAAAATTCAGGTTCTAAGGATCTGGTTTTTTAGTCATATTTTTTTAATCATATCTTAAGCTATAAAACTTAAAATATAGTGTTTTTTTTATGATATAGAAACTTTGAAGAGTTATCTAAAACTATTCCTATTTTAGCTTTATTTTATTCAGACTCTATATTAGTGTAATAAAAATGAAATATTTTATTGCTTAGTTTCTATCGCTAGTTTGAGTAAGGTGGATTATTTCATAGATTTTTTCCTCTATACACTTTTAATTGAAATAAAATTAATTTTAAATTACTCTAGAAAAAAAGGTTAATAATTTGGAAAGTTTCATTTTGAGATATATTGTATAGAATTATTGGTGAATTTTTAAATTCACCCTATTAAATCTGTTATAGCTAGCAGTTTCATAAGTTTAGGTAGTTTAGTGATGTTATCATGCTAGATGAGGTTCTATTTTTTTTTTATGTTTAAAAGCAAATGAATTATTATCTATTTCAGTTAAACCAAATGGAAATGAGGCGGTTATTCAAGTAAATACAAACAAAGAGAAGGAACCAATAAAGGTAAGTGAATAAATTAATGTTCAATGTGAAAATAACACCTAAAATAAATAATTATAAATTTATTTGTTACAAGAAAAATATGTATTATAATTGATAAATGATAGTTTTTTATTATTGTGTTGATGGTTGATTATTTTTAAGATGAGATTGTACATATGAAAGAGGTTATACTTGTAAATGATGGTTGTTGAATTCAGGTGTCCTGTTTATGTAAGAACAAAATACTTGTTGAAGCCATATCTGGAGTTTTATAACTCCATATAGGGTGTCATTTGTTCCTATGAAAACTTTGAGATGTTATCTATAAAATTGATAGAAATAGAAGAATTTTAATGTTTTTGTTTTGATGGTCAATTTTTGGTAATATTTTATGTAGCTTAGTCTTTGATGACAGATTGACCGTGGTGGAATGTTTTTAATGTTTCTCCTTCTATACATATCTAATTGATGTGAAATCAGTTGCAAATTAATTTAAACTTATAATGTTATTTGATAAGGAATATGACTTTTATGTTCATAATTTGAAATTTTTGATGTATTTTTGAATTTACACTATCGAATTTGCCATATTGAAATATGGTATATTTATGGCATATCTTAGGTATATTATTGTTCTTATATATTATGAGAATGTTAATTATTTAATGGAGTGGTATGTGATGTATATTTAAATATAAGAAATATGGTTGGATGAGTATGAGGATGCAATATTACTTGTGAATGAGGCAATGTTGTGTGCATTAAGGAATCCCTTTGAAATGTCGTAATAAGGCTAAAAAAATATTTGGTACCAAATTATGATGGGCTGTGTGCATATGGAGATCCTTGAATAATTAAAAAGAAGTTGCGATTTTATATATATAATTCATAAGTTCATTGTTGTCCAAAAGAAAATACTATAATACTATGACTATGTACATATTATAAATGCATAGTTAAATATTGAATGGATAGATAATTAATATTATTACATGCTTGAATGAGTTATTTTTGATAGGATATTATGTTATTTATTTACTTAGTTATAAGCTCACTCCTTTGCATTATTTTTCAGGACTAGAAGAACTGTAGTCTGTCTTAAAGAAACAGTTACATCAATTGCACTAACATTGTGTCAGGTGAGTCAGTAAAAGGTCATCTTCAGTTTTCTAGATTGAACATACTCAGTAAATTTTCATATTTTGTATTAAGGTCAATGTATTGTATATAAATAACATAAGAAAAGATGTGAACTGTTTGTCGTTGTAAGCCTTTGTGGTGTATGATATGTGCTATTTATATAAATAGTCTTTTTTATATATTGACTTATGAACTAAAATTTGATATTAATAATTATATTATTTATTAGTTACATGCATGTAATGTATGTCTGACATCCTTAATAAGTGTCATATTTAGTGGTATCAGAGCATGGTTTAGAATCCCTTGGGATAAAAGTGTGAATGCATATATACATGTTAGGAATACATGTAGGTGTTAAAAAAAATAATAATATTTAAATTAATTAAGACTAAGTGTTTGTATTTTGCATAGGATGAGTAGAGAGGGTATGAGAGAGAATCTCGTTGTCTTAAGTGAGTATGAGTCAGTGCATGGAGTCGAGCTTGCAAATGTACCACCATAACCAATCCAGGAATTACCACTTATAATGCAACAATTTCTTGAGACTTTATAACAAATAATGCAGCGAGTGCTATAAACAGTTAATCGAGTAGCCAACCAGTCAATAGCCAATAATTTAAGCAATGGCAGAAGTTAGAGAAATAGAGGCTAAAGACAAAACTTATGATAGACTGAGAAAATAAGGGGCTACAGAATCTGAGGGGACCACTGATTCTGAGGTAGTAAAGGAATGGTTACGGGAAATAGACAAGGTGTTGGATAGGCTGGATTGCATAATAGAGCAAAAGCTGAAATAAGTTGTATCATTATTAAGAAAATCAGTTTTAGATTAGTGGGATTTGATTCCAGAAAGTAGAAACAAACCTATGACTTTGACTTGGGATGACTTCCTTAGGGAATTTGTAAATAAATACACACCATCAATGTATAGAGATCGAAAGAAAATGGATTTTCTGAGCATAGAATAGGGAAACATGACAATATTAGAATATGAGATGCAATTCTCTCGGTTATCAAAATATGCATTAAAAGAAGTGGCTACAAAGGATGTAAAATAGAGATGATTTGAAAAAGGTTTAAGAATGGATATTCAAGAAAATATTTCCTTAAAGCCACTAAGTTACAGTGCTTTATTAGAGGCTGCATTAAGAGTGGAATAATGTTTAACTGAGAAAGATGCAATATTTATAAAGAAAAAAAAGCGACAAGTGAGTATAGTGGTTCAGAGAGAAAAGGAAGAGATGTTTCTTTCAGACATTATGGGTCTCAAGGGAGTAGATATTATGGGAGAGGATTTATCCATCAAAATATGAGTAGGTCTGCCATAGTAACTTTGGGTAGAGGTGGACGAGGTGGTTATAGTCAGAGCATAGTAAAGAGTAAGAGAGGTGAGGGAGGTGTTTTAGCTAGCTGGGGATATAGTGCATCATGTGCTAGATGTGGTAGGTTTTACAATGGAGAGTGTTAGGGACCAAGGTGAATACTTTGTTATTATTGTGGTAAGTCGAGGCATATAGCCAGAGATTGTTGGAGTAAAAACTGAGCCAGTGAGAGTCAGGTTATAGGGTTGAGTAGTATAGGTGAAAATATGACTCATGGAGGAGTGAGTAGAGGAAGAGGTTCTAACATAGTGCAGGCTGGACAGATAAGCCAACCTTAGCAATCGTTGCCCCAAGCTAGAGTATATGTAGTGACAAGATAAGAAGCACCTTCTGCGTCTGATGTTGTGACTGGTATAACCTCTATCTATGGTTTTAATGCTTACACATTAATTGATCCAGGATCAATATGTTCATTTATTTCATATGAATTTGCATTGAAAAACCATAGCAATATAGAAACCTTGGGGTATAATATTTGTGTGTCAATGCCTGCTGAGGGTATTGTCATTGTAGATAGGGTTATCAAATCTTGTCCTATAATAATAAATTAGAATACACTGCATGCAAATCTAATTGTGATAAAACCTATGGAATTTGATGTTATTTTGGGAATGAATTGGATATCTAAAAATCATGTTAAAATTAGATTGTTAAATAAAAGAAGTGGTCATAGAGACCTTAGAATAAAGAAAAATATTTTTTGTAGGTGAAAGAAAAATTATCCCAACTTGTTTAATTTCAGCTACTGCTCCTTTCCATTTGATTAAAAGGAGGTGTAAAACTTATTTGGCTAATGTGGTAGATGTATCCAAAGTTAGTCCATGAGTGAAAGATGTTTCAGTAGTGAAGGAATTTGCAAATGTATTTCTAGAGGATTTACTAAGTTTACCTCCACATCAAGAGACTGATTTTGAGATAAAAAATATACTTGAGGTAGCACCAATATCAATTGCACCATATATAATGGCACCCTTAGAGTTGAAAGAATTAAAGAAGTAATTGGAAGAATTATTAAAAAAAGGATTTATTAGACCGAGTACATCGCCATAGGGAGCTCTGGTATTATTTGTAAAGAAGAAGGATGACATTTTAAGATTGTGTATTGATTACAGGTAGTTAAATCGGGTTACCATAAAGAAAAAATATCCCTTGCCATGTATTGATGACTTATTAAACCGGTTAAAAGGAGTAATTGTATTTTTCAAAATTGATTTAAAGTTTGGATATTGGCAATTGAGAATTACAGAGGCATATATACCAAAGACTGCATTTAGAACATGATATGAGCATTATGAATTTATTGTGATGCCATTTAGACTAACAAATGCACCTGCTGCTTTTATGTCCTTAATGAACAAAATATTCCAGATGTATCTAGATCTATTTGTCATTATGTTTATTGATGATATATTGATTTATTTTGAAACTTGAGAGTAACATGAAGAACACTTGAGAATGGTATTGCAGATTTTGAGAGAAAAGTAGCTTTATGCAAAATTCAGTAAGTGTGAGTTTTGGTTAGAAGAGATTGCATTCTTAGGGCATATTATTTCTAAAAATTATGTACAACCTGATCCTTCAAAGATTATAGTTGTAATAGAGTGGGAACCCCCTAAAAATATATTAGAGGTTTGAAGTTTTTTGGGATTAGTTGGATATTATAGAAGGATTTTCAATAATTGCTAAACCATTAATGAACTTGTTGAAGAAGAATGTGATGTTTAAATGGATGCTAAATATGAGAAAAGTTTTGAAGAATTGAAGAAAAGGTTGATTTTTGCACTGGTTCTAACTTTGCCATAAGGTAATGGTGGATATGTAATTTTTATAGATGCATCACAGTAGGGATTGAGACTATGTTAATGCAACATGGAAAAGTTATTGCTTATGCTTCTAGACAATTAAGGAGTCACGAACTAAATTATCCAACTCATCGTCTAGAATTAGCAACAATTGTCCATGCTTTTAAAATATGGAGGTATTATCTGTATAGAGAAACATTTCAGATTTTCACTAACCACAAAAGTCTGAAATATATTCCAACACAAAAGGAGTTGAATTTAAGCCAAAAAAGGTGGATGGAGTTGATAAAGGATTATGATTGTACTATAGATTACCATCCAGAAAAAGCCAACAGAGTTGCTGATGCTTTAAGTAGGAAAGCCATTGAGAGAAATACTGGAATGACTTGTCAGATAGTAAGGTCATGTCACGACCCAAACCAGGGAGTCATGATCGGCGCTAGGGAACGAGAATTTTTTCTAATCCGGAACCCATAACAAGCCTTAAAAATAAAAACACGCAGAAATATAATATAAGAATATCAAAGAATTTAAAACTTAAAATAATTTTAAAGAAATTCTCATATCATATATTAAAATATAACATACATAATTCTTCAAACACAAATCTCAGTTATAAAACAATGTTAAACACTTCATCACTCAAATACGACTACTACGGTTGCTAGAGTACAAATAATAGTTTAGATATAAAAATTACATAAAACAACTGGGGCTGAAGAAGACTGGCGAAGGGGTTTACTACTAAAGTTTGATGAAGTAAAATGTCCTGAAAAAAATATTGAGGAGGGAGGGTCAGACCTCACTGAGTGAATTATTATTATATATATACATGCACTATAAAATACAAGCATTCAGACATCAGTATAATAATATATTTATTTTTATATAATATGATATACATGCATTTTATACACATGCTAGAAATCACTTTTTCAATGCAATAATAAATATAGGATAATTTTTAGGCAGAGGATCAGAGTATAACCCTAAATAGTCTGCAAACTCGATCCATAACCAATAGCCAACCGACTTATCCATAACTCTAAATATTTATTTATTCAACTCAAAGTAGTAAACTGACCCCAAGCACACTAGGTCAACCGAGGATCTGTAATCTCACTATTGACATGATTGACCCTGAGTATACTAGGTCAACTAAGGATCCACATCTACCATTTCCAATAGTCATTAATCTTAATATTCAATTTCATAATCAAATAATCAGATTTTCAGCTTAAAATTTACTGTACTGTCACGCAACAGCCCGAGCGTAGCCCATTAGTTGACACGTTCTACAACTATTCTCCAAATCATACTTATAATTATTAAAAATAATTAAATGCATAATTTAAACATGGTAGCATCCATTTTCAAGAAAATATATACCAATTATATACTAAAACATAGATATAAATATTTAATAAAATAAATTATACTTATATTTACATTATTAAAATATGGATGCTCACAAATATTTATTCTACATGCAATGTATATATATAATGATAATTCACAGGTTAAGTGGGTTCCACGAGAGTGACCCGACTTGCCTGGTTTTGAAGGTCTCGGTTTCGACGCAGTTAAAGAAAAAAAAATATTTATTAGAAATAAATTTCTAATTTAAAAATTCTAGATTTCTAAGAATGACTCAATCTAGACACGACTCAAGTAAAATTTTAAAACTAAACTTAAACCGGTTGTTATATTTTACGAGAAATCTACCGAAAATTCAGTAGAGTTTTTCCCATAAAACAGACGTCTCTCTACTAAAAATAGAGCTGATTCTGCACAAAAAATTCACTTCTAAATAATCCACATCACCAAACCTCAAGTTGGGTCCTCGAACTGCAAATATTACCCAACCAAGAACCAATTCCAACAATAATTCTAAAAATAATAATAATTACTAATAAATCATCAAAATTATAAAAATTCAATCAAATACCAAAAATCAATTTATTTAGATAATAAAATCATAAAAGATGTTTAATTTTTCAAAATAGATAATAAAATTCAATTTACAATTAAATAATATTAATAAATCAATTATATAAATTTTAAAATTAATTAGCGTAAATTACCAATTATTATTTAAAATACTCAATTATATAATAAAAATACCTAAAAATTGTTTAATTTTAAAAATAATAATTAAAATTATTATTCAAATATATTTTCAAAAATTACCATTAATTAGATAAAAAATGGTAATTAATTTATAAAAATTATTTTATTGCCAATTATCACTCAAAAACTATCCAAAACCTATTAATTATCAATAATTTCAATCAAAACATAAAATTATTTATTTATATTAATATCTACAAAATTCCATTTTTTACATAATCATTCAAAAATTCATAACAAAAATTTGATATGTAATTTAAATAAACTTCCTTCATAAAACTTGCTCTAAATAATATATAAAATTTAATAAAAATAAGAAAATTTTTGGTCCCGAAACTATGTGAACAGTAATTGAATAAAAAAATACGTATTTTAAAATAATTTTAAATAAATAAAATATTTAGTAGATCTTAGTTCAAATAATAACTAATCTAAATATCACAACTTTAAATAAAATTATTTTCAATAAAAAAAATCAAATTAAAAATATTAACATAAATATAAAATCGAGTTTTTGGAATCCTTACCGGTCGATCCATTTGAAACTAACTACGTATTATTGAAGCTCGTAGCGTGAGCTTTGAAATAAACCCAAGCTTGATCGATTTCCTCACCGGCGATCGAACTGTAAATCAAATTAGATAACATAATTTTATAAGTGTTATTATATTAAATTTAATAAGTAAATAGTTAAAATTTAAATTAATAAATTTTATGAAAATAGGAAAAAGTATATAATTTGTTTTAAAAGAAGATATTTTTATAAATAAAAAATTATTGACTAACAAATAGAGCATATAAATTATTTGAAAATATATTTTTTCTATTAGAAAAGTAGGATAATTATCATTTTAAAATATTTTTATAAAATTTAACAAAAAAGAATTAAAATTAAATTAATTAATATTTATCATTTAATTATTAGTTGAACTTAAAAAATTATATTAAATTAATTTTTTAGCAAATCAAAATATTAATATTAAAAATATTGAAGCAATAAAGTGTAATAGCTCAAATAAAAAATTTGTTAAAATTGTAATAAATTATAAGTTTAATGAGCTGTAATATTTAGTTTGTTATATAAAGAAATATAAATTTTTTATTAAAAAATAACTAATAATTTTTTATTACCTTATAATTAATTATAATCATAATATTTTTTTTATAAAAAATTAGTTTTAGATTAGAGAAAAATTAATTGTAAAAAATATTGCAAAAATATTATATAATTTTTTAAATAAAAAATTTATAAAATTTATAATGAATTATAATTATATTAAATTAAAATAAAAATAAATAATATTATTATTATTTTTAAAATTTTTATTTAATAATAATAATATATTTAATTATTTATTTACAATATATCATAAATTTGATAAATTTTTTATTTATGTATTTCATATAAAATTATTTATTAATATATATGTATAGCAATTGAATACATCAAACATGTCATGATCATTGCAACAACTTTCATTTTTTTTTTTAACTTGACAAGACAACAATACTTTCATTTTAAAGAATCAAATAAATTTTTCTTTTTTTTTGAACTCTGAGAAACAAATAATTAAAGATACCAAAGGGTGGACTAATTCAACTGCTTCATTATCATTTCTTTCTTTCTTTTTTATCTCACCCACTTCTACACACACATCACCAAACCCACAACAAAGCAACTAACCCAAAAAAAATCCTCTCAGAGCTATGAAGAAGAAGAAGAAGACATCTTCCATTTTCATCTTCTTCACAACCTTATTGTCTTCTCTATCAATTCTTGTCAACTCACAAACAACAGATTCTTGCAGCTTAAACCTCACCCTCACCACCCAGCTGCCTTTTGATGTTACTGCGCTACACTGCGTTGCTGTATGGGACGCCCACAATTATATTCTTCGAGTAAGTTTTTTTTTTTTTCAATTTAATTGATATCACAATGTGTATGTAGGATCTAATATATATTTTTATACAGTATGTGCAAACATCTTCGAATCTATGGAGCTTCATGCTGTCAGCGCCGGATTCGAATTCCTACGTAGCAATAGGATTTTCGAACAACGGATTAATGGTGGGATCGAGCGCAATTGTGGGTTGGAGATCATCTGGTGATGGTTCTTTAACTATCAAGAAGTATTTCTTAGGTGGTCAAACTCCAAGTGCAGTGCTACCTGATTCCGGCAACTTAAATGTAACATATTCCAAGATCATATCTCAGTCTTCTCGTCTGTACATGGCCTTCCAGCTGTCCGTCGCCGATCAGCCATCTTCGCAGCTAATTTACTCTCTTGGACGAGATGGTGTATTGCCGTCGGCCCCAAGCGACCAGTTGACCGAGCACCGTGATAAGGTCTCAACCGCCATGAATTATGTTACAGGTAAATATTAATTAAAAACAAAGCATTTCGTCATTATTTTTTTTATTCGATAAACTTTCAACGAACCATGAAATAATCGTAATTAAATATTTACTATAAAAATAAAAATTATTGATTATAAATTTAAATTTTATTATATCCATTAAATAAATTTTAAAATTGAGTCTTATACTTGAAAAAAATCAATACGGAAAAAATCTTATTCCTTGTAATTTTATTTGTCTAAAATTTAAAAATAATTGAAATACATGTTATTATTGAATATTAAAAATTAAAAATAAATAAATAAATAATAATAATAATAATAATAATACTAATTAATTTTTTATTTATATTATGTTTATAATTTACTTTATTCTAACTAATTTTATAAAAAATTAATAAATCATGAGCAGCACACCTATATATATATATATATATATATATATATTAATAAATTAATTCAATGTGTCAATTGGTGGGTACAGCTATATCTGAGTTGAGGTTACTTGTCAGGACCACCATTCATTTATGGAAAAACATTTATATTCTTTGTTGAAATAAAAAAATTGATAAGTAAATAATTAAATGATAAAACTCTTATTTATATTAAAATTATAAATGTAATATTAATTTAAAAAACAAATGAATAATGTTGTGCTAACTAAAAAAAAAAACCCATCTGATCAAAATTGTTGAAACCTTCATGTGAATTATCAATGTTATGAAAATCTTTTGTAATTGAGTATATTAATTTATTACTTAATCCTTCAATTTTTGGGGATCCTATCATTTTATCAAAATAATTAAATAATAATTAAAATATCATATATCAATAATTATAAATTTAAGTGATTAATTTTAACTTGTTTGTGGCTATTTATTTTTGGTACTCATCTGCACATTAATTAAAAATTTCTTAAAAAATTTACAATATTATATATTCCCATATATCGACACAGTGCATTGAGGATTATGGGTCTAAATGATGAAACAGGTGAGACGAGCAGCAATCAAAACCCTCACAGTGGGTTAAGAAAGGCCCATGGAATTCTGAACATGCAAGGATGGGGTATTCTGATGATTATAGGAGGAATTGTAGCTCGTCACTGCAGGCAATGGGATCCATTTTGGTTCTTTGCTCATACTGGGATTCAATCTCTGGGATTTGTACTGGGATTATCAGGTGTAATTTGTGGATTTGTCTTAGAAGATCGTCTCAGTGCTCATGTCTCTACCCACAAAGGCCTTGGAATTTTCATTCTTGTTCTTGGATGCCTCCAGGTTTGCACACGTCTGCCCTGCCTACAATTTTTTAATGCAAAAATATTAAAACTATTTTACTAACTGTCATATGCACAACGCACATAACATGTGTTATATTTTTATTCGTTAAGTATAAAATATTTAAACATATTGTTAGCCAAATATACAATTTCACCCTTAAATTTTATTCAATTGTTCTATATCACCTTCTGACTTTCATTTTGTTTAATTTCACCTTTTAATTTCTATTTTTTATATATTTAACTCTATTTGCACATAAGAAAAATCCGTATATTTAACTCACGCTAAGCTTGTATAGGTGAAAAATAAAAGTTAAGAGATAAAATTAGTGAAAAATTGAAGTTATGTAGACTAATAGTTGGAAAATAGAAATTAAGAAATAAAATTGAATAAAATAAAAGTTGATAAATAATATAAAATAATTAAGGAAAGTTTAGAGGGCTGGAATTGTATATTCTGCCAATATTGTTACCTGTATATGTGCAATTGTAAGCCCCATGATGGTAATCAAAATGGAAATGAACCCTGGTTTCTATCCTCTTTTGCTATAATACACTAATATACATAGCAGTTCGTGATATAGTGACTATTAAATGATAAAAAGTTTTTTTTTTTTTTTTTAAGATTATAATATTCATGAGTAGAAGACGGTATGATTTATTGCATCTTGCTACTACTACAAAAATTATTATAAAATATATACATATATATTGGTTTGGTGGAAAACATATTTAGTCCATTAGTCCTAAATTGGAACCTTTAAAGTCACTTTTATTTTTAAATTTTTTTAATGATTTTCACAATTCGATTGATTTAACTTTTATGTAAATATGCAGGTAATGGCATTTTTGGCAAGACCAGATAAGTCATCTAAAATGCGATTTTATTGGAATTGGTATCATTATACAGTGGGGAGGATTTTGATGGTATTTGCAATAGCAAATGTGTTCTATGGAATCCATTTAGGTGGAGAAGGAAAAGGATGGAATGCTGCATATGGTGTTATTCTAGCAATCTTATTTGTAATTGCCCTGGTTTTAGAGATAAGGCTGTGGATGAGAAAATGAATAATGAAAATTCTTGCTCTATATTCCTACTGCATAATCTTTATGTACTGTACTAGTTATTGAAAATTCGTGGAATTTTTTTTTTCTTTTACTCATTTCATTGCTAGTTTAGGATGTGGAAGAGAAAGTGAAATGTTTTTATTATAGTGTTATTTTCTTATTATTTATTTATTTATTTATTTTTAAGTAATTTGATTTCATTTTTTTGGTCAATGGTAAGTCTCAAATCTGAAATCTGCCTGATGCCGGTGAGGGATTTAACCAAGCGCAGATTAATTTGGTTTCATTTAATCAAGTTTTTTTTTTTTTTTTTTTTTTAATAATGCATGCACTTATAAGAAAAAATATTTTTGTCAAACCCGTTATATGAATATTAACATTATGGAGAATATTTTTTTTTTTGCTTAAAATTGAAATCAGAATTAAAAAGAAAAGGAAAGAAAAAATTTTATCTTTAATTTCTACCGTTAATTATTACGGATTGTGACTTGTACCATTACCTATTTTCACATTCTCCTTAAAAATTTACTGCAATTTGGGGAGATTTTTGTCAAAGATTGAATGCACATATAATAAATGTTTTATAATTTTTCTTTTAAAAAAATCGGAATGGACTAAAGTCCAAATTATTTTATTTTAGTCCAAGGTTCAAATTTGGATCGACCAGCTGTAAATATTAACTAATTAATAAGTTAGATAAAAATCTATTAATAAGTTAGTAAAGTAATTATCACCAAAAAAAAAATTGCTTATCATTTGAGATGAACAAAACAAATAAAATGAGCCTACAATTTTAAGATAGAAAAAATATATATTATTATAGAGTTTGTTGCTTTCTTTATGACTTATATTATTAATTAATATTATTAATTTTTAATATAATATAAAAATTTAATAAAATCAATTTAAAGTTATTTAATCTTAAACTAATTATAAAATATATTAATTAATTTTTTATTAATATCATTATTATAAAAAATTAATAGAAACTAACATTACTAGTTAATAGGATCCTAAAATATAATATAATATAATAAATAACTAACGGAAATTTCAATCTTCGTCTCTAAAACAAATTTATTTTTTATATATCAACTAAATTTTATTTTTAATTACAATTTTAGTCCATCTATTTATTTTCTTTAGATGAAAAGCAATTTTTTCTGCTTTATCCAACGGCGGAGGCGCGGAGCTAGGGAGGCTGGGGGGGTGGCCCTGGCCCTTAACCTGTAAAAATAAACTTTTTTTAACTTTTTTATAAATTAAATTATAATTATTGAATTAATTTTTATTTAATTATAACCATTAATTATTTTTGTGTATCAATATCTATAAAATGTATTAATCGTTATAATTAAATAAACATTAATTTAATGTTTCTAATTCTATTTGTATAAATACAAATGTTAATATATTTTTTTTGGTTCCATCATTTACATTATAGGTGAAAGTTGCACATTATTCAAGTTCACATTAAGACTAGTATATAATTATTTAATCAATTTATTATTTTTAAAAATGAAAAATCTTTAAAATGTTTTTATACTTTTTCAATAGTTTAAATTAATTAAAATATGATATTCTTATAATATAATTTTTTATGTGATATTGCATAAATCTATTTTTTCTTTTATATATAATCTCCTTTTCTGATTTAAGAAATTTTGAATTTTGAGGAGCTGCACTGTAGATTGTCCAATTTGAATGAACGTTTAATTAAGTGACCAAGCATTTGACATAATACATCAGATAAATTTATATCACGATTGTTAACATAAAAGAGCTATTTTGGGTATTTTCTATTACTAGATACTGAGGCAGAACTAGAACAAATGAGGTTGGTCAAAACTGATTTATACTAGGATGGAAATGAATTTGTGACTGAAATAGGGGCCAAAGTAAAACTAAAAGAAAATTTGAGGGGGCTAATATTATTATTATTTACAAATTTTCCTTAAGTTATAATGTTTTTGGGTTTCAAAAAATTTTAGCTAAAAATTTATTTACATACCTATATTATTGATTATTTTTATAATTATAAAGTTCTGAGTTGTATATATGAATAATAAATGATAGAAAAGTTTCTACGAAGTTCATTCGGTTAAATTCGAATTAATTAAAATTATTGTGATTATTAATACCGGTAATCATTATAAAAAAAAAAAAAAAAGAAAAACAGATGCTCAATACAAGTGGGAAAACTATCAATCATGAAGGAAGAATTATGTTGAACAAAATAAGAATAAAATTTATGTAGTATTGGTGGCAAATTAATTAAGTTACCTGAAATGCAGCAATACAAAAAGAAAACCAAGCTGGATTGAGAATTAAAATTGTTTTTTAATTGCCATCTATAAAAAAAAGTACTGTACATGGTTTGATCTTTATTATTTCATAAAATTATTAAAAAAAATGAGAACGAAACTGAAGAGAAGAGAAAAGAAGAGAAGAACAGCTCTTTCATATCCTGCTCAGCAAGAAGTTTCCATGGATTAATTTTTTGGAGTGCACCCAATATGAAGATGCATGCAGGCAAGTGTGTATATATATTTCAAAAATATTTCAAAAAATCGATGCAAAAGAATAGAGAACTATATTTGATCACGGATTTAAAATTTAATATTACGTATTTTATTCAAAAATTTTGATATAACTAAAATATTACTTACTACAAATTTAATAATTTAGCATAATAAATCCGCCCAGATTCAGGTCAGAATTTTGTTCAGTCACTTTATTAATTGTAGCTATGACACTAGCTACTTCTTAACATTCTACGTATGAAAAATATGGTTATAAAATCCACACAGTAACGTTGTTATCTTTTTTTTTTTTTTCCTGTGATTACACATAGTGCAAAATGATGTTGTGTAAATTTGGTTAATCGATATCTCATGGTTTCAGAGATTATTATATAAAAAATATATATAATCTCTATTATATATAGATCTTACTTGTGACCATTTTGAGAAGAAAATATAATAATTTTGTTGATTGATTTAGAGATTTATGATGGAGAATGAGAAGGGAAAGAGACCAATTATCTATGGAGATGAAGAAGATGATGGACAATTTCTTCAACTTCTGATGACGGGTCATTTTGATCAGCCTAATGGTTCATCACCTGCACCCATCAGCAGGCCAGGGGATTTTAATAACAGTATCGGAGGAGCTAGATTGCTTCAGGGCTCATCTTCATCATCAGGATCATCCTCCAAAGAGAACACTCTTATACAAGAAAGATTTGAGCTGGGTGGCAATCATCAGGATGATTTCTTTTTCAAGTTCTTGAATGATGATGATACGTTTTCTCGATTTGATCAAGGTAATGATGTGGGCTCGATCATCGTTCCAGTACCACCACCACCACCACCGCCGGAAGTGATTGTGGAGCTGCCACCAGCCGCAACGAGACCAGCACCAAGAACCAGATCAGCTCGACCTCGACCTACAGGAATAAGAAAGACTATGTCTCCTGAAAAGCTTGCAGAACTTGCCTTACAAGATCCAAAGAAGGCAAAGAGGTTTACTACTGCCACACTACATATTTTATCTTTCTTTAATCAAGCATATATCTTGAGTCTTTCTTTTGATCAATTTTTTTGTGCAATTTATGTGCTAACCTCAAAATCATTTATGATTCAGGAAAACCTAAATTCTGATAGCTTGTAAGTTGTGCTTTGCATGAGCTTTGAAGGTTTTGGGTGTTCATTGACTAATAGTGTGTAGTCACTCTAGATTATTTAATTTATTTTGTCATAGTTTTATAATATATGGTGTTCTCTTTTAGAATACCCATAAATCAATTTAAAAGAAAATATTTGTCGGTTTCAAGGTTAGTTAAAACTTATTTTGTCGGTATACTGTTTTTTGCACTATATCAATAAATTCTTTTAAAAGAAAATATTTGTCGGTTTCGAGATTAGTTAAAACTCTCATCCTGTGTGATATATATACGGTTATCTCACATTTAAAGATATGACTATGTGAACTATATATGGTCTACATCTAAATTAGTTAAAATTCGTTATGTGCAATATACACATGGTCATTTCATTTGATCATGCTTAATAAGAATATATATGATCTATTCTTAGATTAGTTAAAATTCGTTATTATACATGTGGTCATTTTATAGTTGTCAATCATATTTTACCAAAATACATATCATCTATTCTTAATTAGTCTGAAATAATTGATTTATTTTCTTTTAACATATATGAGATTTTTATAAATATGTTTCAAATGCTACTAAAAGAAAAAGCAACAAAAATGACACAAGAAACGATTAACATAAGCTGAATAATGGGATTAATAATTCAGTGTGATAATTTTCTTTTAGTACTTCAGTATCAAAATTTTTTGAGATTAATATTTGTTATTAATGAGTTATTCAGGTGGAAGGATGGATGCATAGAGATCTTTTTTTATTTGTTGATGATGTATAGTATGTGATGGTTTTATCTAAGCATCATAATTTTTCCTTCACTTGAATTAATAAGTGACTATTTTCAAGTGTTTTGGTATGATTTGTTGCAGAATTATGGCAAATAGAATGTCTGCTGTTAGGTCTAAGGAGAAGAAGAAGTTGTATACACATATGCTTGAACATAAAATGAAAATACTGAATGCTGAATCAGCTGCATTGAAGGCTCATTTGACCTTATTGCAGGTGAATTTAACTATTTTCAAATCTAACTTCCTGCCATATTTTTCTCTACGTTAGACACTTTTCGCGCTATATATATATGTATGTATATATTGTCAAATAATTAAGTACTCTTTTCCTTTTTACCCATAGTGGATTTTTCCATATATATGATCTATGAATGAGCAGACAGAAAGCAACAGCTTGAGTTCTGAAAATGAAAGACTTAGAGAAGAGACAAGCACGGTTTTGCATCAGCTTCAATTGCAAGACTGTAAGTACATATATATATCTATTGTCCTCAAACACACGGATTAATTTCCTTAATCTTTGAATTGTTTAAGTTGCTGATGATTTGCTTTTGTATATATGGGAATTAAGAACTATGTTTTGCATGATTTTTAAGAACAATGTTTTGCATGGTATATACCTCTTATACAAGGCTGCTTTTTTTTATTTGTTTTATTTTATTTTTTAATTTTTTTGGGGTGCTATCCTGACAGCATTGAATGAAGAAATGAAACAAGAGATCTCGCACCTGAGAATTTTAACACAAATGTCTATGTCTCCAAGCAATGGAATGATGTTCGATAACGACGACAACAATGGAAATCACGGAAACAACAACAAGAACGACAACAATGTTGCAATGGGATTAGATGAAACAGAACAGTTGCTGCAGCACAACCAAGTAACATATCAATATCAGGTGGATCAAATTTTGCATGGAATGGAAGAGATGAACCTGGGGCAACAATATCCATGGCAACTTTATCAAGTTCCTGATCAACAGAATCAGCAAGTTGATTACCTATTTCAACAAATGATGCAGCAGCAGCAACAAGAGCAACATGAAGAGGAGAGGGTGCCTCCCTATCTTTATCCCCAGCAACCAGAAGAAACAGCAGCATTTCTTCATCAGGAACCATTCTTTGATCAAGATCCTGATAACATTGCAAACCCTCCTCCTAATGATCAAGAAAGCGGTGATGATTAGTGGCATTTTGGGAGTCTGCTTGCTGTAGTAGTGAGTTTCAAGGTTCAACCATATTTGCTCCCATGGCTGGCTAGTGTTGGTTTTTTTTTCTTTTTTTTACTAAATGGTACTCTGTGGCTGAGTGCTGTTTAGAGTTTTTGGACTAATCGGGATGTGTTGTTTTCAAGTTTCAATTTCAGAACACTTTGGTTGGTTTGATTATAAAAATGTTATGTATTTTTGTTTGTGTTTTAACTGGGGTTGTATTTATAAGTAGTTTTTTTAAAAAAAAAAAAAAAAAAAATTCTAACACATTACTAGAAGATATCTTTTCATTTTCATAAACACTCACCTTTTTCAATCATTTTCAATTCAAAAATTTTCTATATGTAGGAGATATATAGAATATATATATATATATATATATATAAGTAAAAAGTCCAATAAATATAAAATAAAAAAACATTTGATTGTTTACATTTTAAAAGTCAAATTTAATATTTAGTATATACTTGTAACTAATAAAATATAAATTCTTACATTTTTATTTATTTTCAATTAGCAAAAGGTAAAAAAATCTCTGTTGATAAGAGAAATATATAAAAAGTACAATTTGATTTATTATTTTATAATTTTTAATTTGTAATTTTTTTGATAAATTAAGGTGTGTGATTTTTGCCGTTTATAATTTCAAATATATCACATTAACACTGCAGGTAAAAATAATGTCATGTCAACACCATGTTATTACCACATTAATGTTACATCGTATGAGATGATAACATTTGAATACCATATTATCACCACGGTAGTATTTCTGATAATCTTCATGGGATACACTTAAAATTACTAACAACAAAAAATTATATACCTTAATTTTTCAGTAAAAAATCACATATTAGAAATTATAAAAAATTAAACTATACTTTTTTATATTTATCGCTTATTTTAGTATGTTAATTTAGTAAATTTTTAAGTTTTCAATTTTAGTATATTGCATATATTATTAATAATTTTATTTTTATTTTTTAAAATATATATCCTTTTTTACATTTTATTAATTTTTCATCAATAAAAAAATAAAATTAGTAAACAAAGTGTATAGAAATTACATGTAATTGCAAACTGGTGTGTAGTTAGTTGAAAATTTTAGATTCTGCTAATTGGACTGACCAAATATGGACGTTAAACCTAACATCTAAATCAAATCCACTCGAATAAGTCTATTTGAATAGTGTGTTTTTTTTATAAGGGCAAAAACTGTTAATAATGAAGCATTAGGTACTCATATGTAATTTTTTGAAGGATGAAAATTGCCAATTGTGAAACATCAGGGACTCCAGTTCACTGTGTCTGTGTTTCTTTAAAGAGAATAACTATAAGTTGTAAAGAACATGATTGCAACGAATTGACCCACCCACCAATACAATTGTCGAGCAATAGGAGACGAAGAAGAATATGTTGAGGAGGCGATTGCTATGGTTTACAATTGGGTTTTCTGTGTCATCAGCTGCAATTGGGCATTTCATGTGGAGAGATCTTTTGGCTGAAAGATATGCCCTTTCTACTCAGGTACGAGCCTCATCAGCTGCAATTGGGCATTTTCATTTGGAGAGTTCTTTTGGCCTCATAGATATGCATGCCCTTTCGATTTCAGAGAAGTTTTTATTATTTTGTATTTCTTTTGTTGCTTTTTACAGACCAAGCAGAGTTTTGATGCACTTGAAAGTAGAGTCTTGAATCTTGAATCTATCAGCTCAAATCCTGCTAAGGTTGGTTCTTTTGTGTTTCTGATTTGTTGTTTACTACTGTCAATTTAATGGTTATAAAGCTGATACCCAGAAAAAAAATTGAATTATGGTGCATGTTGTATTTGGAATTTATGATTTTGCAATAAGGTAGAATTTTATTAACAGGTGATCAATGATGAACAGCTAGGGGAACATGTTGTTGCACAATAACATCAGTAATGAGGTAATACCCTCAGCGCTAATTTTCAATTTGGTGAATTTAGACTAATTATCTCATAATGGAGCCAGTAATCCTGTTTATGACTAGTAGATTTGTCAACAGCTTAATAGGAGTAGGACCTCTGGAGAGAGGTATACCTCATGAATAAGTATTGGTTTTGCTGCTTCAATAATGAATATGTATTGGGTTTTCTAGTATTGTGAAAAATATTGCCTGATAAATTCATATTTGGATTAAACATGATCACGTGCTTAATGCCTTTTTTAGCATTTCATATGGATAAGCTGTATAACTATGCTTATAGAAGTAGACTTTACCAGGTGTTTAAACTGAGATAAACACCTACATCCTCATTGCCTGAAAACTATTTGCATGTGTGCTACACGGGTTAACCAGTTAGGAGGTCAACCTGGTTAGAATTGATAAGAACTGATCAGGATATGTTGAGTGATGTGTCATTTTACTAGGCATAGATGTTTGAGATCATTTTATCACACTATATATAAAGAGAGTTAAAATTTTTTTGGGTTGTGGGAGGTTGAACTTAGCTCAAGCAACTTAAGCTCATGCGCCTTTTATCATTAGGGCACGTCAATTACTAAGTGTTGTAACTAAAAGAACTGTATTTACGCATTTTTGCTATATAAATATATTCATTGTGGAATCCTAATTAACGATTGTGCGGCCTAGTTGTTCTAAACAGTAAATACACATCTTATTCAGTAATATAATGGTTATTTTACCGTTGGAACCTGAGCAGAGACTATATTGAAGCTGAACATTATTATTTAGGACTGTCTTATGAGGCCATTCTCCCACAAAAGGTAACCAAATCATATTCTGGGGCTTACTGCTAAATGGATGACTGGCTCATGAGTTAGTCCTGGGTAATAATTACCCAAAATTGAAACAGATATAGAAGATGTTTTCGAGTAACTGATAGAGCTAGTCAGAATGAAAAGCTTTCATGTTTATATTTGTTTTGGTGAGTAACTCAGTTATAGTTGAGCACATACAAGTTTACACAGACACTTGTCCATTGAATATTACTTCCTGCTCATGTCCTCAAGTTAAATCCCTGTTTAATTCTTTCCCATTCAGTTCATTGACTGGAAAGCATTTCTAGTACTGACAGACTGTTGAACATGCTAGATGCATGTGTGTGATGAAAAACTGTGCAAGGACAAATTCCACGGAAGTCACAGTTTGAATCTTTAACCTCTGGCTACACCATGATGCAAGACTTGACAATTGGGCTATGAGTCCAGTTAGAACAGTTTTATTTTTCTTTTCCAGAAGTTGTTGTCGTCATGGAAGCTCATATAATTAGTTTTTCATTTAAGGGTTGCTTCATATACATGATGTTCTTTCTGCACCAATATTGAGGTATATATTCATTTCACCCTCTGTGGCAGGTTGAAGGTTAGAACTTGCTTGAAGCTGAAATGAGTCCGTGACTTTCCACTTGGAGTTCTTTTCTTACTAGAATATCTGGGATTTTATCAATATATTGGAGCAATGTTTCAAGTTAAAAGTCATTTCATATGAGAGTCCCAATTTTTGAAATTCAGAAACCTCCTTGGTAGCTCTTTAATTTTATGTGGCTCCGAAAAGTTACATGTATTTTATGTTAATTTTACAATGGTATCAATACAATGGAAACTTAATTCAAGGAAGCTACTGTGGCATGGAGTTATGAAATGTGATAGCAGTTGTCCAAAATCCAGCTTCACCCTCCTAAAACAAAAGTTTTACATCTTTACTTAGGAGCCGATACATTTAGATGATTGCAGATGGTGAAGGTTAATTAACAAAACTTTTACTCAATTTGCTTTTCCGAATTTGAAGAAACAGACTTTTCTTCATAGGTCTTGTTCCTTCAGATAAAATAGAATCCTGAAATATTTTGCAGTCAAAGCAAGAAAGATACATTGCATATTTTTTGTACTTTATATTTGTCAAAAAGTAAAAGAGAATGGAACTTGCATCTAAGAAAAGAGAGAGTTGTGATTGCAGGCAATCTGATAAACTATTTATTCTTTTCCATTAAAAAGGATTAATCCTACAGGTATTGCAGTCAGAATTTGCCCTGGGAAGCTAAGTATACACATGCTACAACTGGTTTCCTAAAATAAATTCCCCCACCCAATAGAGATTAAATGTTAATAAACAAATAACACTCCTTTCTCTTAAATATTTGAAACCATGGACATTGTAAATGTCTTCAGATCGAGTTTGACAGAAGAACTTGAACGAATTGAGCGGCTTATTTGGCCAGATTTGTCTAAGAGATCCCAACTTGAGGCAAAGGTCAGACCGCACCATCAGTCAGCCCATACGCATTCATCACGATTTCATGTGATGGGATGATGGGGGAAGGATAGAGCTGACAAGTTCATCATTCACCTTCACAGGAAGTGGAGGCATTTGCTTCATTATCTCTGGCATGTCATTCAAGCTGCATAACACTCATTTTAGAAGCAAGAATTAAACCCCATATATAATTATCGATCATAAATTGCTTTGTTCACAGCCTGAATTGCACGCATGCACACACTGAACATGCAATCAGACATGCGCTTGAGCGCACACACCCGCACTTGTACATACACACATGCACACTGCTTCAAAACAAGCATCCCCATGTATCAGATCAAATTAATAAATTTCTCCAAAAAATGGTAATCGGCAAGGAGTGCCTCAAAGAACTATACAGTATTGAGAATTAAATAAATAAATGACCTTGCAAACAGGAATTAATAGTAAGCAAAATTCTTTTGGTTAAAAACATGCTTTTCGAGTCTTTGCATTCCATCAAAGGGGGTAAATTATATCAATAGTACCTTAACTTTATATGGAATTTCAAATTGGTTCTTTATCTTTAATTTGTATCTTTTTAGTAACTTTAACTTTGATTTAACTTTCAAAATGGTTCCCTCAAGAATATTTAGTCTTTCTTTTTTAAAAATTTTTCAATCTGGTCCGCTGTTACAAAAAAAAAATAAATTTAGAAATTCACTTTTCTTTTCCACAACTCTGATACCATTCAGAGCGAGCCTGCTCTTACTAACGCAAAATCAAAAAGCTACTCAGGGATTAGTTATCATGAGATCTAGAATTTCTAAATTGTTTTATCTTCTCATACTCATTGAAGTACTAAGAGCTAGCAACAACATCTAAAGGTTCTCTATTTTTGAGAAAATAATTCTCAAATTTACTCTGTCTTAGAGTCAATTCTCTTAATTGTTTAGAGTAATTTTCTACTAACTTGCTCAATATTTCTAAATAAATACTTAGAGAATCAAAACGATCAATAATAGAGTTTAACAATCCTATTATTGGATCGGATATTTTAAATTAATATTAACTTTTTCTTGACCTGGTTATGATATTTTAAATGAAATACATAACTTTTTATTATAGTCAATACAATTACAATGCTGGTTATAATATTCTAAATGAATATTAACTTCTTTTTTACTTGCTTCAAATAATTCTTGTCTTAAATTTTTTAAACTATTAGTACTAGACCAATCAAATAAATAAAGATACTGAACCAGATTTTCAATAATAGAAGGTATGAGATAAAAATATACACAAATTCAATTTTTGTTTTAATTTTTTATAAAGTATGGACTTATTTGTAAAACATCTTCAATTCTGGACTAAACTAGTAAATATTATACAGCTTAAGGATTAAAAAATTTAAAAACATATTGCATGTGAAATTAAAATAAGACTTTGGTAACCAAAATGATACAAATTGAAGTTAAGCTTTTGAAAAAACAACTAAAGTTAAGTGAATAGAAAAGATATTAACCCCCATCAAAGGCAATATTTTGGGCCTGTTGAAAAAGTTTTGGCTAAAAAATAAGAATTCATTCTCGAAGATTTGCATGTGACTTTTGGAGCTGCGTGCAGACAAACAACTACTACTCGACACCATAAAATGACTCTTATTCTATGCTTAAAGCTCTGAATACTTCAACACAACATGTGTACTTTAACAAGTAATTAGTCAGAAGTAAATTTTTCAACTATGTGAGGGTGTCATAAAGCTAGAAAAGGTTACTGTGAAAGTCCAAGACCAAACCTATTGGGACAGTAAAAAATCAAGAAGAATTTCGGATCGCAACCTAGTAGTCATAGTATGATTTTATGGAACAGATGGAAAACAGTAATGCAGTACTGAAGTTTACTGCTCACACTAAACAGGTTTGGGCTGTCATTTTAATTTCCTAGTTTTAATAAAAAAATAGCGTCTGTAATAACTTTGAAACTTATTAACATAGCAGTAGGTGGTCAGCAAAGGGGGATTTTAACTCATAGCAGCTTCATAAGCTGAGGTGAGGGTATCAACTGGGAATATCCCTTGATTATGTAGTTTAGATTTCTAAAGCTGTAGCCCCAAGTTGACAAGTCTTAACTGTGACCCATGACTGCCTATGGGTTGTGCCATTATGATTATTTTGCTTCTTTTAGTAATACAAAACCTGATAAACAAATTATTATTAAGGACCATTTACCCTTTTTTTTTTAATATATATATGGCAGCCCCTGGAGGCATAATTGGGTTTTTGGTTGAATTAAAATATTGGGTGCAAGGACTTAGGATTCTACATCTTGGCTCTTGCAACATTTGTGATGATGGAAAGTATAATATATTAAATATATATATATATAACATAACTTCATACATTCATTTGAAGGCACGTTCACCTGAAGTCCTTATTTCCATTTTTTTTATTTTCTTAGGCGTTCTGTTTCTATTTCTTCTAATATCAAAAACAGAAATTCTAAGCCCAATTTAGACCTGAACTTATCTTATATAATTGATATTTAGCTTCAATTTGCACCTCATATAATCCTTAAACCAAGCCTAATGACCCCAATGACCACATCAACCTCCAATCCTAAAATCAAATTAGGCATACTTTGCTATCATACATCAGTTTGCTACTATGGAAAGTAAGAGAGGATAGCTACATACTGCAACTTGTTTTCATTCATTATTTGAATTCATTAAGTAATCCTATATTTTAACTGCTCCTACTTACTTTTACCATCTCATGTTTTAAATTAATTGTTTCAATTCCTACAGAGATGCAACATTTGCACTTTCCATAAAAACAAACTGTCCAGAAATTTCACCTTTCATCATGCCAGTCCTAAGGGACAATATTACAAAGATCACAAATATGGGATTTTGAGAAAATAGTACACAAGCCACATTACTTGGTGATAATGTATATCACAAGATACTGAATGGTCAGATATACATGCACAAGCACCATATAAGAAATGCCTATATAACAACATAATCAAACAGAGAGAAATTATAACGTACTCATTCAATATAGAAAGTATGTTGTCCCGAGTTTTGCTTAAAAGATTGAGGTTATCATGTATCTGCAAGAAATGGAAAACAAAATGTTCACATGACTAAACCAATGCCTTAAATAACAACAATGCAACTCTTTCCCCAAAAAAGGCAAAGCAGTTGAAGGACAATAGGGAAAAGAAATTGTATGCAAGAATTTTACATAAATAATGATGATTAGCTACATCCTAAGTAGCACAAAAATGGAAACATAGAAATGAATATGGCGAAATGTTATTTGTAAAAATTATAAGAAATGTAAATGAGGAGAAAACATGTAAATATTGAAAATATAAAGGTTTATAAAAAATTATTACAAAAATTATTAATTACTATCAAATTAATAATACATTATAAATTATTTTATTCAGTTTATAAAAATATAAAGTCCTTTTTTTTGAATTTATATTCTTTATTGGTCAGGAAAAAACTAAAAAAAATAGTTTTCAAACAAGAAATGTGTTTCCTAATTTGTCAAATTTGAAGAAATGGCCCCAAAATGTTTCTGAGACGATTCTTGAAATTTCCAAAATGAAAACATTTCCAAAACGAGGAAATGCCTACTGATTGAAGTTTTCATGCATTCTAGGCTACATCAACAATGAATTGGTTTAAAGTGGTCTACACAATTTGTTAAATGGATAAGTTTAGTAGTAAAACCAGAACATCTAAAAAATCTCCATTCCTTAACTTTTATGACTACCATCATTCCCTCTGATTTTCACGGTGGATTTGAGAAGGAAAATAACATAATTGCTTTCCTAGAAAACAGCATTTCATTGCATGATTCACAGAATTTGAACACTCAACTTCATAACAAAATACAAGCAACTTTTGTCATAACTAGAAGCAAAGCCCTCTCTAAATCCCATGATGCCCTCACCAAAACTAAATGATAAAATCATATAGCATGTTTTGAACCCAGCCAAAAGAAACATTCCTATAGAAAACCTAATTTTCCCACTAATATATTATATATATAGACCATATAAATGTCTGAGCCCCTTGGTAGAAAAAATGTAGTCCTACTCCTTGGTGTAAGCAAAAAAAAGAATTGAAAGATAAAATGCAAATAAGCAGATAAACACAGTTGGATATATGAAAAAAAAAAAAAAAAGATCTTGTGATATCAAAATTAGTCAGCATCAATTGAGTGCCAAAATCTACATGTCACCTGAAAAGATGCAAAATTTGCTGAAATTTGACTTAAAATTTGTGCATTTTGCTCTAGAAGCTCTCCAGTAGGACCACCAATGGCTGCAAAAGACACATCAGCTGTAAGTATACAAGCAGTAAATGGAAAGAAACATAGCACATCTTAGTTTAGTTTATTTACTGCCATCAATACCCAGGCTTCATTGAATTCAATAAACTGAGCAAAAAGCAATCAATCCCACATACAAATTGTTTTGCAATCCTCCATTTATCAGCTAAAAATAACAATCTCACAAGCATGTAACTAGCATAGGTGGGAAACCTTCTGATAATCCAATACTTTATGCAATAAATGAGATACATGGCCAACAGAAAGTGGATAAAACTGCCTTGACAATAACTTATCAATATCTTTATTCAAAAAAATCACTGCTTATTTATTATCTTGAACATATCCAGTAGATAGTTGCATCTGAAACATATATATCCTAGGTGCCACCTTTATCTTAAGGGTTCTGTACGAACTCAATACCACACAACTGTCAAGAGATTGCTAGAGCAATTGTGTCAATGAAGTGTGAACACAATTTATGAATTCGAAAATATCACAATATCACTAAACTAGTGCCCATGCTTCCAAGTGCAAAATCTCATTGATTTCAAGAATATCAATACTGTTTCGCATGGTTCATTATTCAATGCTCCCAGAGATACGGTGCTAAATATAGGTAAAAATGGGTTGGCCTAATTACTACTGCAGGTATGATGAGAGTGCATTGCAATCTAATGCAAGAACATTCCAAGTTAGTTTTCTAGTCACCTACTTTCCTCCTTTCAGGTTGCTCATTTATGGTAAGAAACCAACCTTTGTAAGAGATCCCATCATCACTGTCCATGGGGATCATTGGTAAAGCATATGGAGGACCATTTGGCCGTGGAGTCAAATGGGATGATGCCTTCGCTGAAGAATCTGTGGCTTTTTCCTGAGAAATAGATGTGCACATTTATATTAACTTTCACAAGATATACATAAAGAAAGTACACGTGTTACCATAAAAAACACAGATTATCAGTCCAAATTGGTACCATATAATGTGCAAAGAGGTTAGTTTAATACAGCAGTTACAGCCAGAAGCTTTCCACAGAATGAGATGCCAACTGGCCAATTATCATTCAAGAAAAAACAAAATAGATTGGACTCTTGTAGGCTAATTACACATGCCATATATTTACGGATGTGATCCCAAATAATGCTATATGATTAGGACATTTATCCATCTCAGCAAATATGTTGTGATCCAAATGACTTTTATTTAATTAATTACTTCCAGACATGCAATAAGCATTTATTGAACTAGTAGCTATTCCAAGATATGTAAATGGAATGAATAATTTCCCCCTTTATCCAAGAAAAAGTCTTTCTACTTTGCATGGTCCAATCATTGATCTTGAAAATTTCTACAATAAAATTAGGTAAGTCACTATTAAAGAATTTGTATAAGAAATCTAACAACTACTATCTAAAACAACAGTACATTCAGAATTTTGATAGAAAATTAATTAATGTCTCTAATTTATACAGTTATCAAAACATGTCAATGCACCTATGTATGTGATAGTCCAAGTACTATTTTACTGCCGTGTTTGTCTTTTAGGTTGTAACATTTTCAGATGAACATGCCCCCAAATTGTTCTATCCATGCGAACAATCTCTAGAACTACATGTATCAAGAAAAAAAATTAGTTGGAATGTAGGGTTTACCTTCCTGTCCTTATTTTTCCTTGCTGAGTGATCCTCTTTCCTTCTCTTTCCATTTTCCTTTTTCTGAAATTAAAAAATCAAGCCAGTTAGTCTGTTTAATATGCATAACATACCAAATTCAGCATGCACAAATATACATATGATGTAAATGCCAGATTATAATATAAATGAAATTTGGCAGTTACTCTCAAACAAAGCGCTGCATGAATATTGCTATAGTAAAATCAGCATTATATAAGGAGAATAATGAAAGAGAGAAAAAACAACAAGAAGTCCTTCAAGGGAAAGTTCAGAAAATAGCAAGGAACAAAGGTGGAAAAAGAATTCAATCAAGTCAAATTCGTTGAATAACCTTCCATAAAAGTCAGATTCTTGGTTTAAAAGAAAATCAAAGATAATAACCTCCCTAAATAGGCATCAATTCATCAGATGAAGATCTTATCCTTTCCCCATAACTAGTCCAATAATGAGACCATCAGTTCAAAATAATGCCAACTCTCTGGGCACTTCCATTATAAATTTCAAAATAAAGCAGGCGCTTGGACACATGGTTAACTGCTACGTCATGGACGATTATAACTACAGCATAAGCAGTAGCACAAATGAATTCAGCGTTTAATAAAATACAAAAATGACAAGTATCATGTATGCTCCCATAACCGTCATCAGGCATCAAAATTTGGTTAAACAATCAAATGGCCATCCCCCTATGAAAAAATTTGAATCTTTCTTCACTCTTTTACAGGAGAAGCATCACCTTATTCGAATATGTCTCTGACTTCACCAGTAACATCTATATATCTAAGCTCCTACACCCTGTCCATAAGACCTTATCTCCTAAATTCCCAAAGGAGAACCATTTCTGCATCAATGTTACAATTGTGAAAAAATTAAGATTTGCAGAGCCTGAAATGAGAACTCACAGTCATCCACCGGCAACGCAGAGCCACATCACGAACAGTTTTGTCCTTTAATTGCAAAGCAATCTTTGCATAACGCTGAACAACTGATTCTGATGCATACCTAAAATTTAACCAAACAAGATTTTTGAAGAAAAACATTATCCAAATGAATTCAACAACAACAACAAAAAAGAAAATTCTTGAAAAGTAAAAATTTATGTATACTTAGAGAGCAAATCCTCGAGAAGAGACTGTTCGTCGGGAGTCCACTCAACGGAAATACCAGGACAGTGTCTCAAGGCTGCTTCGGTTTGCGAATTATCAGCTGCAGGAGAAGCTCCTGAATTACTACTCCCGTTTTTTCCGGAGATAACACCACCTCCACCTCCACCGCCATTTGTCGCTGTGGCGGTGACCGTAGATGACGAAACTTTCTGTGCCGACGCAACACCTTCTTGATTATTACTATTATTAGCAGTAGTAGCATTAGCTGCAGCAGAAGCAGTAGCAGTATTACTACTATTATTCGCACTCGCAGCCATCGCCGCCGCAACCACCGCCGCTAACCACCAAACCAAACCGAAAGAAGAACTGTCTCAATCGAAACCGAAGAAAGATTTGCGATTTATCAGAGGAGACGATACAAAATGACAAAATTCTTATTATTAGAGTAGAAAAGTGGCTGCTTTCTTTCTGTCTTTCTTTTTTTTTTTTTTGGCTGTGCGGAGATTTTTTTATTTTTTTTATTTTTTGGGGAATTATTTGTATCCGTTAAATCAAATCACGAGATTCCATTCAATGAAGAAGATGTCACGCGTTATTTTTTTTTTTTCACTGTGAACCGACCGATCTTTTCTTTTAAAATTTTCACTTTTCCTTTTTGGGAAACTTAATCCTTAGTTTTTTAAATAATTATGTTTCAGTCCCAAAGCTTTAAATAATGCATCCCTCAATATCCGTTTATGTTCAATTGCATTTGATCATTTGATAAATCTTGGAAATATCTGTTCTTTTTTTGGAAAAAAAATCTTCAACCTGATTTGAAAAATGAATAGGCATCAACGTAACAGCTTTTAAGGACTTATTTGGTTGAGTTTTACCAATAAATTTATTTTACTTGAAAATAAATTTTAATTCATTTAAAAATGAATTTTTATTAATGAAAAAGTGTTGGATTCAAATGAATAATTTGTAGAATTAATTTCAAATATTAAATTGATATTACTTTTGAACAAAATATTCACTATGGACAAAATTCATAATACAATATTTACTAGAAAGTATTAAACACCCATGCAATATAGGCTTTTTTAAGGGGTAAATTGAGAATCCATAACACTTATATATAATAAGTACTTTAATTACAAATGTTTAAGTTGTTTAATTAATTTATTTTAAACACTACAAATCACATAAAAATCAGTCTTTTTTAGGATTTTAGCAATTAAATCACAAAATCAAACCATAAATTTGTTAAACCACACTGCAAGAGTAATCCCTCTAAGGACAAAATAATCATTTTCAATAAAAGTCTTGCATTTATAACTCATTTTATATATCATTTCTTCTTCTACCCAATTTCTATCATTTTTCTATTTTTATTTTTCATAATTTTTACATTTTATTTTAGTTTATGATATTTGGTTGAATTTGATGATTTTAATGATATATTGTGATAATAGTTATTGTGGTGGAGAACAAGTTGGTGGTGATTTAATTATGAGACTGTTTGTTGCATTTATACATATTTATTTAGTTAAGTTTGCATAAATCTTGCATTTTTATTGTAAATAGGTGTTATTTAACATTTCCATTATCATTTTCTTTAGAAAATTTGCATCTTTATTTTTATTGGCATTAAAGCTCTCATTTTTATTTAAATTTGGCATTTTATAGTTAATTTCATAAAAACATAAATTTTTTTATATAATTTTTAGATAGATTTGCATAATTCCATCATTTAAGTCACTTTTTTATTAGCAAGTTAGCATTTTTATTCCATTCCATAGTTTAGGTTTATATTTTTATAATATTTTCTTATTAAAAAAAATATACCTTTATCATTAAGATGACATTTTTCTTCATTTAATAGTTAAAGTTGGCTAACTCTTCAACTAAATAAATAAAAGTTTTTAAGCTCACTCTTAAACTAATTTCCAAGTGTTTTAGTGGATAAACAATTAAACTAACTACATGAAAAATATATCTCACTTCTCTTCTAATCTATTCCAAGAATTAGATAAAGATGAAGTCCTATTTTTATCACATAATCAACTCTCACAAGAGTTAATCAATACAATGAATAGTGATAGAAAGAAAAATAAAGTTTAATGAATGCTTAGAAAGTTTTTGATAATAGTAATGTAATGTTTTGTTCTAGTTATCACAACTCTAGAGCATATATATATATATATATATATATATATATATATATATATATATATATATATATATATATATATATATTAAGCTTAAAAAATATGGTTGTTGGAGCCATTGATTATGTCTCCAATTTTTTTTCCTTCAATAAATGCAAATTCAACTTTTGCAGTATTTTAAATGTTCAGGATCTTGAGCGTCAGTTCAGGATCGTGAGGGTTCAAAAAATATGACCGTTGCTTGCAAAAGTGATCGTTGGAGATGCTTAGGGTTTGCTCGCGATTGTGAGCATAGATTGAGCGTGGCGGCTTTCTTTCTCTCATTTTGGGCAAGACTACATCAAGATCATGAGGGTACGCTCATGGTCTGCTCAAGATCGTGAGGGTATGCTCATGGTCTACTCAGGATTGTGAGTGAACTGTGAGCATAGGCTGACCTCATGAAAACTTATCCATTTAGCATCTGAATACACTCCTTTTCACTTGGTTCTTTTCCTATGCTTTGTAGAACATGTGTAGGGGTTTTTGAATGCTTCAAATGTGTTTCAAACATCCTCAAACATGATCCAAAGCTTTAAAAAATTAACTTTGCTTTTATTGAATGTAATTGTGTACCTATGCTTATACTTATCATTTAACTAAAATCATTAGTAATTTAAATTGCTTGTCAAAGTCAAAATCAAGAGTTTGATCATGTAAATAGTCAACAATCTCCTGTTTTTGGCTTTGACAACCAATTTAATAAATAATAAAAATTGTGTGTATTTGTGTCATATTAAGATGCAAAGTATAAACAATGTGCTTCCCCTTAATATATTTATAATTTTAATACAAGAAAATATTTTATAATGTATCAAAGTATGATAAAAAATGAATTATCATAGCATATATAAGACTTTAAAAATATATTAGAGCATAAAAAAAATATAGCATAAAAAGAATACTTCTCCTCTTTTTGTCATAAAATTAAATGCATGAGTTGATGTTTTAAAATTTCTTCTCCTTTGTTAAATAATTTCATAACATAAGACATGATAAGAAATATTTTCAATATCTCTCCTTAAGTTATATAAATCCAACTAAATAAGGCCTTTCATAACAAATATGAAAGATAAAGCATAAAAAGGTCTAACATGACAAATGATACCATTTGGAAAAAAAATGTTAAACAAAAAAAAATTCATTAAATAAAAACAATTACAATCCTATGACAAATAATACTTAATAAAATTAGTAGCACTTACAATGCTAGCAACATATCATCACATACTCTTCCCTTTGTTAAAGACCAAAAGGAAAGGAAAACACAAATAATAAATCGTAAATAATTTAAAATTAAATAGAAGACCAAGAACTAAAACAATTAAAACGAAATAAGATATAAAACATATACATAAAATCTAAAAGTCATGTCCATCTTGGGGATTTTGGAATGGAGGAGGAGGAGGATGAGGTGAATAAGAGGTTTATATAGAGTCAATTTAGGTTAAAAACAATTAATTTTTGCTAAAAAATCGTGCAAAATTACGGATTACCGTTTTAGAATAGGAAACAATAAAAAACCGTTTAAATCCTTTTGAAATAAGGATTTTCGTGTGTCAGTGGGCTCCTCACAAGCGGCTCACAAAATAACCCCTGAACTTCCAAAAGAGTTACAATCATACCCCTAAAACTTAATAATTAGGTCCCTATTAATAAAATTAACACCAAATCAAAGCAAATAATCACCAAGTTAAATGCTAATTAAATGAACATAAAAATTAAGTATTCAAAATGGGAAAATTTTAATTTTAATTTCAAATAATTAATTTTTGAAGTAAAAATTATAAATTAATCAATAAATAAGAAAAAACATTATAAAAATAAATCATGCAAAAGGGAAAATTTTAAAATGACAAATCATGTATAAATTTGCTAATTTTAAATAATTAATTTATTGAATGAAATCCAATAATTAATTATTTAAATAGCAATTTTAAAAAAATTATACATGATAAAAATTGTAAAAATCAAAAATAATTTTTCTCAAAATGTAATCATGATAGGGTGTCAAAAATGAAAAATATACAGAAAGCAAAAATAGATAAAAAACATTGTTGACCTTAGCAATAATTAATCTTAATTTTGATCTCAAAAAACTTGATTTTGAACATTTAATTTATTCGTTTAAGTGTCTATAAGTTAGTGTAATATCCCGTGTTTTTTAAATATTTTAATACTGCATCAGAATATGCAGTGTTAATAATTTTTAAATATGATATTGATATTTCATAAGTTGTTAATTAATTAAAATTGATTTTTAATTATTTATTATTATTTTGAGTGCTTTACTGTGATGACCCTGACTTTTAAATTATTTTACTAAATAATTAGATATGCAGTGTTAATAATTTTTAAAAGTTTAATTTAATTATTTTACTATTTTTTAATTATTATTATTTATATTTAATTAAATTTTCTACGTAAATATATTATTTTGGAACTTATTATTTTGGACGTTTAAATTTCATTATGTATATTTATTATTTTCGAATACTATTGTTTTAATAATGTTAATTTAGTACATAGTTATTTTAATATTATTTTTAAGTACTAACATTATTTTATTTTTTATTGATTTACATTATTGCATTATTAAATTATTTCATAAATATTGTTTATATTATTGTTATTTTCAAATGTGTTGTGTGTTATTATTATCATGGTTATTATTTTCATTAGTATTATTTTATTGTTTAATATTATTATGAATATTAATCTTATTATCCAATTATTTTATTAATAGTATTAATTTTAATTGTTGTTGATTTTATATTATGTATATTATTATGCATGTGTGTGACATGTGTGTATACCTATATATATATATAGATTATAATGGGTGGTTGAGATTAATTTATTGTAAAGAATTATTATTATATTATATTATATAGTTTATTATTAAAATATATACATAAACAAACAAAACAATACTAATACCCATATATAACCACACATTCACGTGTATATATCCACACAAAACACATGCACACACATAAACCATTCAACACAACCAAAACACAGTAAAAAAAAAAATGTAGAAGCTTTCCCCTTCTACCGTCCCTGTCACCAACATCCATTGTGCCTCCATCACTTCCGGTCACCGTTTCTCAAGCTTCCGGTCTCTATCGACTCTCTAAACTCCGGTGAGCATGAATCTAAGCTTAGTTTAAGCTTTCATCACCTATTTCTTGAGTTTTCTTGATTTTTAGTTTATGGAACTTTAGGGTTTTTGAATTTTTTTAAGCTTGATCTTGATGAATCTTGCAAACTCCTTTCACAAACCTTGTTCCTGGAAGCTTAATCTACATGCTGTAATTTTTTTAGAATTTTTGGAATTTATTTTAATTTTTGTGAATTTTTGATTATTTTATTATTATTTTCTAATTTTCGAAAATTAATTAATTAAATTATGAAATTGTGTTTTATAGTGATTATAGGAGTTGAAATGAATTATAGAAATTTATTTGTAATTTTTGTGAATTTTTATGTATTTATTTGGAATTTATTAAGTTTATGTAATTTTGAAAAATAGGGTTAATTATGTGTTTAATTGAAATAAATGGGTAAATTGAGTATATTTATTGATATTATTGAATTATATGTTGAGAAATTAATTTTTGAGTAATTATATAATTTTTGGTGAATTTTTGAATATGTATAGTGAATATATATATATATAGGGGTATTTTGGTAATTTTACACTAAATTGGCTAAAAATATAATTAAATTGGTTTTAATAATTATTTGAGCTATAAAAATGATTTCTGCAAATTTTTAGTATTTTTAACTAATTAAAACTATTTTTCGTAAATTATTTTCAAATTATATATAATATACTATTTTTCTAAATAAATGGATTTTTATTGATTTTTAGTATGTTTTAGGGTTAATTACGTAATTTGGATTTATAAAATGTATTTTTATTATATAAGGGCATTTTCGGTATTTTATAAATATTCTGTGAATTGTGAACCTTGGTCGGTGAATTGTAGTTTGGAGTCCGACCGAGGGATTTTGGTTGTAATTCTGTGTTTATTTCAAAGTGTATTTCTTTGCAGGACCGGCTCTACTCTTTGAGTAGAGAGATGTCCGTTTTATAGGGGAGGTTCTGTCGGATTTTCGGTAGAATTCTCGTAAAACGTGATGTCCGGTCAAATTCCTATTCTAATTCTGTGTCTAAAATTCTAGATCGAGTCTTTAAAATTTTTATTAACTTTATTATGATTTCATGTTGTCATTTGTTTGTCTAGCTGCGCCGAGGCCGAGGCCTAACGGATTAGGCCCGCCGAGTTTGTCTCGTAGAGTGCTAACATGCGAGTTATTATACTGTATATATATGCACTGCATATAGGGTGCATTATTTAGAATTTTTCATTTTAATTGTATGTTTTAAAAATGATTTAAATTATAATATTTTTGGTATATCTAGGGTTGCATTTTTATATGTATGCATATTAAATAATTATGCATGTTAGTTTGATATATGCACATTAAACAATTAGGTTTAAGTTTAATACATTTGAGTAATATACACATGTTTTAAAATGTACACTTAAACATAATTATTTTATTAAATGATTAGTATACCATAGGTATAGTTTTAGTAGATTTTAGGTTTATTCTTAAATAATTGCATGTTAAATTATAAACCTACACTTAAATTATTTTTAAGTTTATTTTTGGTATATTTTTGATTTATTTCCAAATAAATAAATGTTTTATTATTAAATTAAACCTAGCATATTAGTGGTATATTTACGGTTTATTTTTTTTATATACATGCTAGATAATTAGGTTTATTTTTAGTATATTTGTGAATATATGTTAAAACAAACACGTATTTAAATGAATATTTATACATAAATATTTTATTAAGTGATTTGTGTACTTAGAGTATATCTTTTGCATATTTAAATATATTTTTAAGATAATGCATGTTATATTATTGTTACTCATTTAAATTGTTTTTAACTATATTAATGATTTATCTTTAGTTTATTTCATATTTTATTTGACACACACACACACACACACACACACATATATATATATATACCTGAAATATACTGGGTATAGTTTAGGTATATTTTTGGTATATATATATATATATGGTTGGTTTTACTATTATGAATATTGTTCTACATTAATTATTTTCCGAATGAATGATTTATTCGAAGTGAAGGATATCAATAGAACGTGCTTCGTAGTGGGCAACACTAGGACCGTGTACGTACCGGTATGATAGATAAGGATTGAGTGAGAGTTAAAATTTGATGATTATAATTGATTTAATTGATTTGACTAAGATTAATGGTATGTTAGATAGTGTGATTGCGGGACCAATCACACTAACAGTCAGACTGCTGGAGCTCGGTTGACTTAGTGTCTCGGGGCCAGTCTACTGTCCATAAGTGAATTGAATGATCTATTGGGTTGATTGAGATGTGAGGTGATAGATAGTATGATTGCTGGAGCTCGGTTGACCAAGTGTCTCGGGGCCAATCACACTGACAGTCAGACTGCTGGAGCTTGGTTGACTTAGTGTCTCGGGGCCAGTCTGCTGTCCAAATTGGAATAAGTGTTCTATTTGGAATCAAGTGAGCCTGCATGGCTAGAGTGACGATGGGGTTGTTGAGGTTGTTATTATTAGGGTTCTATGGATCCTTCATGAATTTAATCAAATGTTTTTCTACATTTAGTATATTTATAAAAGCAGAGTTTGGCATTCGTGTGAAATGTGTGTATATACATATATATATAAGAATGTCTGATTGTATGGTTTAGTTTGCATGTATATATAGTATAATAATTCACTCAGTGAGGTATGACCCCCCTCAATTATTTTTTTCAGGAGATCCCATATCGTCAGACCTTAGTTGTAGAGTTCCTCGCCGGTGTTCTTCAGTCCCGGCTATTTTATGCAAATGTATATTCTGAACTTTGAATTGTATTCTAGAAACTGCAGTAGTATTGTTATAATTTTTGGAAGTGTATTATTTTGTTTGGATATTAAATACTCTGAGAATTTATATTTGAACATTATACGAATATGTATTCATTTATAAAAGGATTTGGAGTATTTATTTTATTTATTGATTTAGAAAAATTTTAATTCGGTCGTACTTTTATTTATTTATTGTATGATTTTATTTTCTTAGGCTTGCTATGGGTTCCGGATTCGGAAGATTTCCCGTTCCCTAGCGCCGGTCATGACTCCTAGTTTGGGTCATGACATTTATGTAAAATTTTTCCGGGACTTGCATTTTCGGGGAAATTGATATGTAAACTATTTATATTTAATTATTTTAAATGAATTTCCATAATTGCATGAACTCATACATATTTTTAAAATACTAAACACCGTATATGTGTGTACTTATTTATTTAATTAGGGTTTGATTAATTACCCTAATATTATAATATTTATTTATTAGTTTATTGTTATTTAATTATTTTATTTAGTATTAAATTATTTAAAATATTAAATTATATGTGTGTGGTGTATATTTAATGTGTGTAATTTAATATTATTTTAATATATAGTATAAAGTATATATATATATACATATATACATTAAATATTAAAAAAATAAAAAAGTTTAACTTATTTACCAAACTGCCATTCTCCCTTCTTCAACATCCCCGATCACTTCCCTCACCGTTCCGCAGCCTGCTATCCCGATTTCTCACCGTCGGTGTGCCTCCTGGCGTGCCACCTCCTTCCTCAGCCTTCCCTGCCGCTTGTTGCAGCCGTTTCCGGCGTCTGGAGATCGATTTTGGCCGGAGAAGCCAAAAGTGGGAGCAACGTCGTTCATGACGTTTTCGTCCACCGTTTTTTGACACCGTCAGTCTATTTCTTCTCCTTGAGCTTCGGTGAGTGTAATTCCAAGCTTTGTTTCACTTGAAATGGTCTTGATTTGCTTAGGTTTTGATTTTTTGAATTCGGCCTATTAGGGTTCTTGAATTTTTTGAACTTCAATTTGATTGATTCATGAAAAATTCCTTTACAAATGTTGTTCCCCTTAGCTTAATCTACATGTGTGAATTTTTGTGGAATTTTTGGGTATTTTTGAATATTTTAATATTATTTTCTAATTTTCGGAAATTAATTAAATAAATTATGAAATTGTGTTTTATGATAAATATAGGTGTTGAAATGAATTATAGAAATTTATTTTGGAATTTTTATGAATTTCTATGTATTTATTTTGAATTATTGAAGTTTATGTAATTTTTGGAAAATTAGGTTAATTGTGTTTTTAATTGAAATTAATTGGTAAATTGAGTTTAATTATTGATATTATTGATAAATATGTTGAGAAAATTAATTTTGGATAATTATACAATTTTTGGTGAATTTTTGAAGTAATTTTAGTATATTTATATATATAAGGGCATTTTAGTAATTTTACACAAAATTGGCTAAAAATGTAATTTAATTGGTTTTAATAGTTATTTAAGGTATAAAAATGATTTCTACAAATTATTTAGTATTTTTAACTAATTATATATATAATATACGATTTTACTAATAAAATGAGTTTTATCGGTTTTTACTGTGGTTTAAGGTTAATTATGTAATTTCTACATATAAAATGTATTTTTGTGATATAAGGGTATTTTTGGTATTTTTATATTTATTCTGTGATTGTGGACCCCGGTCGGTAGACTGTAGTTTGGAGTCCGACCGAGGGGTTATGAATGGATCGTTGTGCCTATTTTTCGAAGTGTGTGTCTTTGCAGGGCCGACTTTACTCTTTGAGTAGAGAGATGTCCGTTTTACTGGGGAGGTTTTGTAAAATTTTCGGTAGATTTCTCGTAAAATGTGATGTCCGGTCGAACCCTACTTTTGTTTCTGTGTTTAATAATCTAGATCGAGTTTCTAGGATTTTCTGTTAGGTTTATTCTGATTTATGTCGTTATTGTTTGTTTAGTTGCGCCGAGACTGAGGCCTAGTGGACCAGGCCCGTCGGACCCATCTCGTGGAGCGCACTAAGTGTGAGTTACTATTTTATATATATGTGTGTTTAGGAGTATGATTTTAGAAATATATGTTTTATTTTGATTAAATATGCATAAATAATGTGATTTGTATTTAAGTATATTTTTAGTTTATTTTGGTTTATTGTTGGTATATATTAAATTATATGCATGTTTTATTAATAAATTATATTTAAAATGTTTTTAAATATATTTCTAGCTTAATTTGTAATTTGATTGGATTTATTTGACGTATATATACTCAAAATATACCTGGTTTACTTTTGGTATATTTCCAGTATATATATGGGTTATATTGTTGTTTTATTTAAATTCATGCATCATTTATTAGTGAATGAATGTTTTATATTTATTAATGAAGGATATCAATAGAACGTGCTACCTAGTGGGCAGCACTAGGACCGAGTACGTACTGGTACGCTTATAGCATTTAGGCTATATTACTAACCACTTGTGGATATTGATTGGTTATGATTATCTGATGTGTGATGTGAATTAGGAGTGTGATTGCTGGAGGTCGGTTGACCAAGTGTCTCGGGGCCAATCACACTGACAGTCAGACTGCTGGAGCTCGGTTGACTTAGTGTCTCGGGGCTAGTCTACTGTCCAAATGGAATCAGTGAATATTTTGGAATAAGTGAGCCTGTATGGCTAGAGTGTTGTCTAACACTGTTTTGAGGTTGCGATATTCTAGGGTTCTATTTGATCCTTCATGAACTGTGATTTTTAATAATATATATAAAATGATTTTACTGCATCTGTGTGTATTTGCTTGTAGACATACATATTATACATATACTTTTGATTGTGTGCATTGACATTTAGTATGCATGTATATATATTATAGTAATTCACTCAGTGAGGTCTGACTCCCCTCCATTGACTATTTTTCAGGAGAGTCATCTTCATCAGACCTCAGTAGCAGGCCTGTACGCTGGATTTCTTCCGCCCCGGCTTATTTGTGTAAACTGCTTATTTGAGTCTTGAGTTTATTTTATTAATCTAGACACTGCAGTAGTTATATAAATTTGCGAGATATGTACTTTAAATATTTGAACTGGATTGTATTAAAAGAGTCTATATATATATGAGATGAGTACTTAGTTTAAATCCAGTTGGTGGAAATGTTATTGTGATATTTATGATTTTATTTCCGCTGCATTAAGCTGTTGTTATTATTATTAGTGTATGTTTATTTTATTTTAGGCTTGCTATGGGTTCCGGATTCGAAAGAATTCTCGTTCCCTAGCGCCGGTCATGGCCCCTGTTTTGGGTCGTGACAGTTAGGACTTCATTGGAAGTTAAAATGAAGTATGATTATCTTAGGTTGATTCGACCTTTGAGATTCAAGGAGGTTTTTGACATCCTTAGAGATATATAATAAGAAAGTTTTCTTCTTCACATTTGAAATAGACATCATGGGCTTTCTGAATTGGGCTTTCTTGTAAAAACTTGAGTTCATTTAGGTATGCAAATATTAAGTCAAAATCAATGTATGCAGCTATCATTTTAGATTCCATAGCTCTTAGTATTTTAGACATATCTTGAGCTATAGAAGTCCAATTAAGGTGATTCAAAATGATATAAAAAGATAAGTCAAATATATAAAATTTCATGAAGAAAGTGTAGGTAAATTCAAACATCTCCAATATAAAATCATGGCTTCAACTTGTTCACAATTGTCTGATAGTAGTTTACATTTTAGATTGCATAACTCTTAGTATTTTATACATATCTTGAGCTACAAAAGTCCAATTGAAGTGATTAAAAATGATATAAAAATCTAAGTCAAATATCTATAACTTTTATGAAGAAAGTATGGGCAAATTCAAATGTCTCCAATAGAAAATCATGGCTTCAACTTGTGCATAGCTGTCTGATAGTATTATGCTTTTAGATTGCATAACTCTTAGTATTTTGGACATATCTTAAGCTACATAAGTCTAATTGAGGTGATTAAAAATGATATAAAAATCTAAGTCAAATATATACAACTCTTATGAAAAAAGTATAGGCAAATTCAAACGTCTTCAGTAGCCAATCATGGTTTCAATCCATACATAACTGTTTGACAACATCACTTTCGATAATTTAAAATTATAAATATTAGATTCAAAATATAGACGTTGGACACATTATTTGCACCTCCAATAACTATATTTTTAAGTGTTTATCTATATAAATACCTCTAGAGCTGAATGAAAGTTAAGAAACTTATTTATTATTCATTCTTTCTTAAGCATTCAATTGAGCTCTCAAATTCTCTTAAAAAAATTCTTTGTTTGTATAACTCTTGTGAGAGTTAGTTGTGTGTTAAAAATAGAATTTATCTTCATCTTAAATCTTGTGATAGATTAGAAGGGAATTGAGATTTATTTCTAAAGGAATTGGTTTAAGTGTTGTCCATTGAAACACTTGGGATTTGGTTTTTGAGTGAGCATTGAAAACTCAAGTTGTAAGGTTGTAAGAGTGAGCCATAAAACTCTTGTGTTATCTTAATCTTATGAATAAGATTATGGGTGATTTAAAATCCTAACTTGGGAATAAGTTAGGTGGAGACGTAGGATTATTGTTGAATTCGAACTCCTTAAATTTTTGTGTTCTTCATTCTTCCTTCTCAACTTCCATTCAATTCTTTTAATTTCTCATTTTATTTAATAGTCCTATTCACCCCCTCTAGGACTCTTTTCAATTGGTATCAGAGCTTGAATTCTAGGTACTTCATTGCTATAATACAAGATCACAAAGAGTGAATCACAAAATATCTCTTCTTTTAGACCATTCTTTGATGGTAGTGACTATCCACATTAGAAATTCAAAATGGAATTATATCTTGATTGTGATTCCATCAAACTTTAGGACATTGTCCTAAGAGGTTGGGAACCACCTACAACTATCATTGATGGTGTGGTAACTACTCTTGTAAGAAGCCAATGGAGTATTGATCAAAAGGAAGAAAATCACAAAAATAAAAAAGCTATGATTACTCTAGTCTCTTCAATAATAAAAGAAGAAGGAGGCAAGCTTCAACATTGTATGTCGGCCAAAGAAATGTGGGAGACTTTAAAAAACCACTATGAAGGCAACATTCAAGTAAGAAGCAAAAAGGTTCAACTTCATCTGTATGAATATGAACTCTTTAAAATGAAGCCTCATGAATCAATCACGGAGATGACAAACCGTCTTAATGCTCTCCTTACAACCCTTAAGAAACTTAGAAAACATTTCTCCAAGGAAGAGATAAACAATAAGATTCTAAGAATCCTACCTAAGAAGGATTGGGAATCTCTTATCACTTCAATTGAGGAAGCTCAAGACCTCTCCACTCTATCGACCGATGTGCTCATTGGAAAGCTTTTAACACATAAGCTCACTATCAAACAAAGAGGTAAAGAACAAAAAGAGAAAGAAGAAAAGAAAAAGAGCATTGCTTTAAAAGCTCTTTAAGAAGATAGTAAAGAGGAAAGCATTAAAGATTCTAGTGATGAAGATGGTGGCATTATCATGCTCACTAGGAACTTCAAAAAGTTTTTAAGAAAGAAAAACTTCTTAAGAATAAAAGACATCAACAAGAAGTTCGAAGGAGATGGGAAAAAGAAAACTAAGGAGGTTACTTGCTATGAATGCAAGAAATCGGGAATATTATAAGTGAGTGTCCCAAACTCAAATTCAAGAACAAGGGAGCAAAAGATAAGAAGAAGACATTCAAAACTACTTGAGATGATTCCTCTGAATCCAAAAGGGGAAGAGGAATAACAAAAAGTGGCCAATCTTTGCTTCATGGCCCTTGAAAACGAAAATTATACCATCTACTTCTTATTCTTCTTTTGATGATTGTAATATTTATTGTGATGATGATGATGATGAGAGCTCTATTATGAGCAAATTACTTGTTAAATGCAAAATTTTATTATCTAAGAAGAAACAATGTAAGCATGAGTTAGGTAGCTTAAATAGAGAATTAGAAAATTTAAAAATTAATTTTGCTAAACTTGTCGAATCAAATGAAAAACTTGTTAGTGATGCAAAATTTCTAATTATGTGGAAGATTAACTTAAGAAAACAAATGATGAAAATCATAAGCTTTCTAAGAAGGTCTTAGAATTAAAGAATTCCATTGCTAAATTTAAGAGAGGAAAGGAAACTTTAGATAGTCTTCTTGACTCTCAAAAATTTCATGGAAATACCCATGGAATTGGATATAAGAATGGAATATCTTTATCATCTTCATCACATATTAATTTTGTAAAAGCTTTATATGCTTCCACTCCTTCAACCTCCAAACCAAATGAAACTTAAACTTTCAAAGCTAAAAGATTTCATGTGTTAAATAGTAAGGGAAGGTCTTATAAGATTCATCCTTCATTAACACAAAGAGGTAAGTCTTAAACTAGAGCATCTCAACCCAATCATGCTTATATGTACATAGACACAATTATAATAGGCATACTACACAATACAATGCACATAAACATGTTGCACAAAATTATTGAAATACACATCACCATTGTCAATGCATGTCTCATTTAATAACATAAAATAATAGGAGATACACACAATACCAAAGGCATGTTGCACATACTAGGAAAACATTTCATCCTAGGAGAATAAATTCAAAAATATTGTATGTTCTTATTACATGATTAAAGGACATACTGACAATGTGTGCTTTAATAGAAGACTACACATGAATTTACTTTTTACGAATTATCTTGAAACTAACCAACCTATATCAAGAAAGGTTTGGGTTTAAAGAACACTTAAAATGTTTTATGTAGATATGCTTGAAATTCACAAGAATAAAAAGAAAGTGGTATCTCAATAGTGGATGTTCAAGGCACATGACGGGAGATAAAGAGTAGTTCAACAAACTTGATGTTAAGGATAAAGGACACGTTAATTTCAAAGATAATGCAAAAGGAAAAATTATTGGCATTAGAGAAATAGGTAATCCTCAATCCTTATCTATAAATCATGTGTTGTTTTTTTGACGATCTTAAACATATTTTGCTTAGTACAAGTCAATTATGTGACATGGCAAATAAAGTAACTTTCTATCCTAAAAATTACTTTGTTAGTAGTCTTGATGAAAACAAAGTTATTTTTAATAGTGAAAGAGTAGACAATGTTTATGTCATTGATTTTAATAAAATTAATAACAAAGACATAAAATGATTAGTGTCTATCTCCCATGATATATGGATATGGCATAGAAGGTTAGGACATGCAAATTTTGAGCTTTTGAATGATCTTTGTAAACATGAACTTGTGATTGGTTTACCTAAGCTAGAATTCACTAAGGATAAACCTTGTGAAGCTTGCCAAAAGAAAAAACAATCCAAGTCCTCATTTAAGCTAAAAAATGTAGTGTCCATCTCTAGGCCACTTGAACTTATATATATATGGATTTATTTTGACCAACTAAAGTTACTAGTCTTGGTGGAATACACTATGCATATATACTGGTTGATGATTACTCTAGATTTACTTAGGTATGTTTCCTTACTCATAAGAATGATGCATTTAAAGCTTTTAAAAAGTTTGCAAAAAGAGTTCAAAAAGAAAAAGGTTTTTGTACTTGTTCTATTAGAAGTGATCATGGAACCGAGTTTGAAAATGAATTTTTCAAAACCTTTTGTGATGAAAATTGTATTTCACACACATTCTCTTCTCCTAGAACTCCTTAACAAAATGGGGTAGTTGAAAGGAAAAATAGAACTATTGTGGAAATGGCAAGAATAATGCTTCATGAGTATAATTTGCCTGTATACTTTTAGGCGGAAGCTATTAACATATCTTGTTATATTTTAAACCGAGTTTTCAAAAGACCAATTTTAAATAAAACATCTTATGAGCCATGGAAGAATAGAAAACCTAAAATCTCATATCTAAGAGTATTTGGATATAAGTGCTTTATATTGAATACTAAGGACAGTCTTGGGAAATTTGATTCTAAAGTTGATAAAGGAATTTTCCTAGGATATTCTATTTCTAGTAAAGCATATATGGTCTTTAATAAGAGAACTCTAGTAGTTAAAGAGTCAATACATATTGTATTTGATGAATAAAACTCATTTGATCCTAGAAAGAATGTTTGTAGTGTTGATGATCTTGTAGGTAACATTGAGATTGTGGAAACACAAGAAGAAAATGCTAGTAAGCCTTTGGAACTTGAAGGTCCAAGCAAGGAGGAAACTGAGGAGACATCTTAACATACCTCGAAGGATAAACTTCTAAAGGATTAACAATTCAAGAAAGCTCACCCTTAAGACCTCTTTATAGGTGACACTGCAAAAAAGGGGTAACTACTAGATTTCAACTTAAGTCTATTATTAATTTAGGTTTCATTTCTTAAATTGAATAAAAAAATGTTGATGATGCTTTGAGTGATGAATTTTGGGTCCTTACTATACAAGAAGAGTTAAATCAATTAATAAGGTTTGGACCTTGGTTCCTAGACCTAAACATCATCCTATTATAGGCTATAAATGGGTGTTTAGAAATAAGATGAATGAATAAGGTGTCATAACTACGAATAAATCAAGAGGAAGGCATCGATTATGATGAATCCTTTACCCCCATGCAAGGTTAAAAGCTATTAGGATGCTACTTGCATTTGCATCATACATGGATTTTAAAATTTATCAAATGGATGTTAAAAGTGCATTTTTAAATCGTTTTATTGAAGAGGAGGTATATATTAAACAACCTCCATATTTTGAAAATTTTGACTCTCCAAATCATGTGTTTAAACTTTTAAAAGCGTTATATGGATTGAAACAAGCTCCAAGAGCTTGGTATGAAAGATTGAGTAACTTTTTACTAGAGAAAGGTTTCTCTAAAGGGAATGTTGACACAACTCTTTTTATAAAGAAATCCAAACATTCAAATATATGATGATGACATTATATTTGGTACTACTAACCATTGCTTGTGTGAGAAATTCTCTAATTTAATGCAAGGATAATTTGAGATGAGTATAATGGGTGAACTCAAATTCTTTCATAGACTACAAATCAAGCAATGCAAAAATGGGATTTTCATCAATCAAACCAAGTATGAGAGAGACATTCTCCAGAAGTTTGGCATGGATGGAGCTAAGATAAGTAAAACTCCAATCAGCACCACAACCAAACATAACAAAGATGAGAATGGCAAACTGGTTGATGAAAAGCGATTTAAAGGTATGATCAAATCCTTTCTTTATTTAACTACTAGTAGACCCGATATTATGTTTGCTACTTGTTTGTGTGCCAGATTTAAATATAGTCCTAGAGAGTCTCGTTTGAATGCTATCAAAAGAATTTTTAAATATCTTTATAGTATAATGCATTTAGGACTTTGGTCTCTTAGGAGTTCAACCTTTGACTTAATTAGTTATTTTGATGTGGACTTTGCCAAAGTTTACTAGATAGAAAAAGCACTTTTGGAACTTTTCAATTTTTAAGATAATGTTTAGTTTCTTGGTTTAGTAAGAAATAAGTTTCAGTTGCCTTATCCACTACTAAAGTTGAATATATTGCAACAAGTATTTGTTGTTCATAAGTTTTGTGGTAAAAAAAAAAACAATTGTTAGACTATAGTGTAAAACTATGTCACATTACAATCAAATATGACAATACAAGTCTATCAACCTTAGCAAAAATTCCATTTAGCATTCTAGAACTAAGCATATAGACATTAGAAATCATTTTTTGCATGATCATGTTCAAATTGGTGATATCTCACTTGAATTTGTTGATACAAATAATCAACTTGCATATATCTTCACCAAACCTCTCAATAAAGAGAGATTAAATTTCATTAAGCATGAACTTGGCATGATTGATGGTTCTAGTTTATCTTGATTTTATGTTTAATTAATGGTTAAGCTATTTTCATGTGAGATCATGTTGTGCTTATTGATTACTTTGATTGATAAATATTTTGATTTTGATTTTAAAATTTTTTATAGTTGTTAGTTTATATTTGGTTTATCTTTTTAAAATTTTCTTTTGCATTTTGTCAAAGGAGGAGAAATAATTTGAGTTTGCATGTGTACCTAGTTAATTTTTTTTAACACGTGTACTCTTTTTTTAAAAATTTTAAAACTCCTTTAAAAAAAGTGTTTATGTTAGTGATATGTTATATTTTTATTTGATATAGGGGGAGAAAATTTATTTAAATTTTTGCATGCATATTAACATTGTAAGTATGGCTACTTTTTTCGTACATCATATGTGATAAAAATCCTTATTTTGCTTACTTTGTTTATGTATGACATGAATTTTATAAAGATTTTGTGTATCTTTGTTTTTATTTTCCCTTTATATCTCTCTCTTTTCTTTTTGCGTTTGACAAAGGGGGAGAAATATATTTAAGTTTATTATTTATTACTATACATGTGTATAATATTATCTTCTTAGAAATTTTTTTAATCTTTAATAAGGTATGAATATCTTCTTAGGAATTATTTTGATCTTTGATAAGACATGAATATTTTTACAAAGATTTGGTGTATCTTTGTTTTGTTTCTATAGGAATTTTGGTCCCTTTAGGTTCATTTCTTCTTATATCTCTCTTTTTTCCTTTTGCTTTTGTACAAAGAGAGGAAAATATGTTATAAATAATTTGTGTTTATTTTTTTTATATATTAAGTGCTACATGATTGATTAGCTAGCTAAGCTCTATATGATCATATGATAATTAAGTACGTCTAACATCAACATTATTATTATATGTACTATTGTTGTGATACATTTTAGTGGCACTATATGCATATATGTTTGAAATTATTTCCTCACATTGCCTAACATTTATTTAAATGATCATGTTATCATAGTTATGTTTTTAATACATTTGTCATAAGAATGCCATGTTTTTATCCCTCTTGCTATATTTTATGTTGTTTTTATTTTTTTAACAAGGAGAATAATCTATAAATTTATATTTCTTATCATGTCCATATTTGTAGGGGAGAAATAAAGAAATATATTTTATTTCATTTGATATCATTATTATCACACATTTTACTTTACATTATTTTTTTTATTAAACTCAAAATAAGTTTGTCAAAATCAAAAAGGGGGAGATTGTTGACCTTAACAATAATCAATCTTAATTTTGATATTAACAAACTTAATTATGAGCATTTAATTTGTTTGTTTAAGTGTGTATAAGTTAGGACTCCATTGGAAGTTAAAATGAAGTATGATTATCTTGGGCTAATTCAACCTTTGAGATTCAAGTAGACTTTTGACATCCTTAGAGCTTTATAATAAGAAAGTTATCTTCTTCACATTTGAAATTGACATCATGAGCTTTCTGAATTAGGCTTGCTTGTAAAAATCTGAGTTCATTTGGGTATGCAAATATTAATTCAAAATCAACATATGCAGCTACCATTTTAGATTGCATAGCTCTTAGTATTTTAGACATATCTTGAGCTATAGAAGTCCAATTAAGGTGATTCAAAATAATATAGAAAGATAAGTCAAATTTATAAAATTTTTAAAGACAGTGTGGGCAAATTCAAGTGTCTCTAATACAAAATCACGGCTTCAACTTGTTCACAGTTATCTGACAGTAATCTGCATTTTAGATTGCATAGCTCTTAGTATTTTATACATATCTTAAGCTACAGAAGTCCAATTAAAGTGATTAAAAATGATATAAAAATTTAAGTCAAATATCTACAACTTTCATGAAAAAATTTTGGGCAAATTCAAATGTCTCCAATAGAAAATCATGGCTTCAACTTGTGCATGGCTATCTGACAGTAGTCTACATTTGAGATTGCACAACTCTTTTTAAGCTAAAAATATCCAATTGAGGTGATTCAAAATGATATGAAAATATAATTCAAATATCTATAACTTTTATGAAGAAAGTGTGGGCAAATTCAAACGACTTCAATAACCAATCATGATTTCAATCCATGCATAGTTGTCTAACAACATCACTTTTAATAATTCAAAATTATAAACATTGGATTCAAATATAGACATTGGACACATTATTTGCACTTTCAAAATATATATTTTAAGTGTTTATCTATATAAGCACCTTTAGAGCTAAATGGAAGTTAAGAAACTTGTTTATCATTCATTCTTTCTTAAGCATTCAATTGAGCTCTCAAATTCTTTTAAACAATTCTTTGTTTGTATAACTCTTGTGAGAGTTGGTTATGTGTTAGAAATAGAATTTATCTTTATCTTAAATCTTAGGATATATTAGAACAGAAGTGAGATTTATTTCTAAAGGAATTGGTTTAAGTGTTGTCCATTGAAACACTTGGGATTTAGTTTTTGAGTGAGCCTTGAAAACTCAAGTTATAAGGTTGTAAGAGTGAACCATAAAAATCTTGTGTAATCTCAATCTTGTGAATAATATTATGGGTAATTGAAAATCCTAACTTGGGGATAAGTTAGGTGGAGACGTAGGATTGTTGTTGAATCTAAACTCCTTAAATTTTTGTATTCTTCATTCTTCCTTCTCAACTTCCATTCCATTCTTGCAAAGAATTATTTTAATTTCTCATTTTTATTTAATAGTCATATTCACCCCCCTCTAAGACTCTTTTCAACCATGATTACACATGAGTTTATGAAGGTCATGAATTTTTCAAATCAAGAAGTCTAATCATCAATTAAATAATTTAACAAGTCATCAAGCTTAAACCATAAATCATACCAAGCTCATGCTTAATAAAATTCAATCTTTCCTCCCAAAAAGGGTTGGTAAAGATGTCTACTTATTGATGATTTGTGTCAACAAATTCAAGATAAATATCATCATTTTTGCACATGATCACGCAAGAAAAGATGTTTAATGTCTATATGCTTAGTTCTTAAATATCGAATGAGATTTTTACTAAGGTTTATAGCACTTGCATTATCACATTTAATTGGAATGTGATCAATATCACTACCATAGTCCCTAAGTTATTATTTTTGCCATAATACTTGTGAGCAACAACAACTAGCCGCTACATATTTTGCTTAAAAAATGGACAAGGCAATCGAAACTTGTTTCTTACTAAACTCAGAAACTAAGCAATTACTTAAAATTTGACAAGTTCCAAAAGTGCTATTTCTATCTGAAAAAATATTGGCAAAGTTTGCATCCAAATAAATAATCAAGTCAAAGGAAGAACTCTTAGGATACCAAAGTCCTAAATGCATTATTCCATAAAGATATTTGAAAATTCTTTTGATTGCATTCAAATGAGACTCTTTAGGACTTGATTGAAATCTAGCACACAATCAAGTAGTAAACATAATATCTGGTCTACTTGAAGTTAAATAAAGAAGGGATCCAATCATACCTCTAAAACACTTTTCATCAATTAGTTTACCATTCTCATCTTTGTTGCGCGTTTGGTGTTGGTACTCATAGGAGTCTTGCTTGACTTAGCTCCATCAATGCTAAACTTTTTTAGAATGTCCCTAGCTTATTTAGTTTGATTGCTAAAAATCTCATCTTTGCATTGCTTGATTTGAAGTCCAATAAAGAACTTGAGCTCACCCATTATACTTATATAAAATTCTCATTGCATTAACTTATAAAATTCCTCATATAAGCAGTGGTTAATGGCATCGAAAATAATTTCATTAACATATATTTACACAATAAGTAAATCATGTTTGGATTTCTTTATGAAAAGAGTTAAGTCAACCTTTCCTTTAGAGAAACCTTCCTTTAATAACAAATTGCTTAACCTTTCATACTAAGCTTTTGGAGCTTATTTTAATCCATACAATGCTTTTGAAAGTTTAAACATATGATTTGGAAAATCAAAACTTTCAAAACCCAAAGGTTGCTCAACATATACCTCCTCATTAATAAAACCATTTAAGAATGCACTTTTAACATCTATTTGATAAAGTTTAAAATCCATGAAAGATGCAAATGCAAGTAGCATTCTAATAGCTTCTAACCTTGCAACCGGGGTAAAAGTTTCATCATAATTAATGCCTTCCTCTTGATTATAACCTTTAGCTACCAGTCTAGCTCTATTCCTAGTTATGCCACTTTGCTCATTCATCTTATTTCTAAACATCCATTTGGTGCCTATAATATAATGATATTTAGGTCTAGGAACCAAGGTCTATACCTTGTTTCTCTTAAACTGATTTAATTATTCTTGTATATTGAGAACCCATAATTCATCACTTAAAGAATCATCAATATTTTTCGGTTCAATTTAAGAAATGAAGGCTAAATTAATAATAGACTTAAGTTGAGATCTTGTAGTTATCCTTTTTGTAGTGTCACATATGATAAGGTCTTGAGGATGTGATTTCTTGAATTGCCAATCCTTTAGAAGGTCGTCCTTTAAAGTAGGTTGAGGCATCTCCTCTTTGTCCTCCTTTGTAGGACTTTCTAGCTCTAAAGGTTTGTTAGCATTTTTTTTCTTAAATGTTCATATCTATAAGCTCATCTATAACTGTAATATTTCGAGTTTTTAAATATTTTTATACTGCATCGGGATATGCAGTGTTAATAATTTTTGTATATAGTTATAATATTTTTATGAGTTTGTTATTTGTTTAAAGCTAATTTTAATTGTTTTACATTATTTTAAGTACTTTACGTAAAATTTTTCCGGGGGAATTATATTTTTGGGAAAATTAACACGTAAATAATTTAATATTAATTATTTTGACTAGTTTTACGATTTGCATGAAATCATACATAATTTTTAAGTGCTAAAATAAAATGTATATATGTGTATTTATTTAAATTAATTAGGATTTAATTAATTACCTTAATTTTTATTATTTAGTTTTAATATTAATTAATTAATTTTAAGTGTATAAATTATTATATATATTAAATTATTTGTGTGGTGAGTATTATTTGTGTGTGGGAATATATATAATATTATAATATAAGTGTGGATATATATATATATATATATATATATATATATATATATATATATATATATACATATATACATTATTATTTATCAAAAATCATAAGTTTGCTTTATTTATAATTTTGCCACTATCTTCATCTTCTTCCCTCTCGATCAGTTTTCCACCCATTTTTGGCCATTGTGACCTCTGTTTCTTGCCGTCACTGTGCCCCTCAGCCTTCCTCCTCCCTTGCCAGCCATTCCCGATGCCTGAAGCTCCCTATTCCGGTGAGTTTTGACCGATTTTTCTCAAAGAAGCAAAAAATTGATCAAGCTCTGATCGATGTGATTATGGCCACCAAATTTGACACCACCAGTCTCTATCTTCTCCTTGAGCTCTGGTGAGTGTGATTCAAAGCTTTGTTTCACTTAAAATGATCTAGATTTTCTTAGGTTTCAATTACTTCATTTCAGCCATTTGGGGTTTGAAATTTTTTTAAGCTTCAATTTGATTGATTCATGAAAATTTAATTCACAAACTTTGATCTTGGAAGCTCAATCTACATACTGTAATTTTTGTAGAATTTTTGGAATTTATTTTAATTTTTGGGTATTTTTGATTATTTTATTATTATTTTCTAATTTTCAAAAATTAATTAATTAAATTATGAAATTGTGTTTTATGATAATTATAGGTGTTGAAATGAAATATATAAATTTATTTGTAATTTTTGTGAATTTTTATATATTTATTTGGAATTTATTAAGTTTATGTAATTTTGAAAAATAGGGTTAATTATGTGTTTAATTGAAATAAATTGGTTAATTAAGTATATTTATTGATATTATTGAAATATATGTTGAGAAAATTAATTTTGAGTGATTATATTATTTTTGGTGAATTTTTGGATTTATTTTAGTAAATTTATATATATAGGGGTATATTGGTAATTTGACACTAAATTGGTTAAAAATGTAATTAAATTGGTTTCATTAGTTATTTAAGGTATAAAAATGATTTCTACAAATTATTTAGTATTTTTAACTAATTAAAATTATTTTTCGTAAATTATTTTCAAATTATATATATAATATACGAATTTTCTAATAAATGAGTTTTTATCGATTTTTAATGTGTTTTAGGGTTAATTACGTAATTTAGATTTATAAAATGTATTTTTATTATATAAGGGCATTTTCGGTATTTCTGTAATATTTTGTGAATTGTGGACCTCGGTCGGTGGATTGTAGTTTGGAGTCCGACCGAGGGATTTTGGTTGTGAATTATGTGTTTGTTCTTGAAGTGTATTTCTTTGTAGAACCGGCTCTACTTTTTAAGTAGAGAGATGTCCATTTTACAGGGGAGGTTCTACCGAATTTTCAGTAGAATTCTCGTAAAATGTGATATCCGGTCGAATTCCTATTTTAATTATGTGTCTAGTATTCTGGACTGAGTTTCTAGGAATTTTCGTTAGATTTATTCTGATTTCTGTTGTCGTTTATTTGTTTAGTTGCGTCGAGACCGAGGTCTAGTGGACCAGGCCCGTCGGACCCATTTCGAGGAGTGCAATAAATAGTGAGTTGCTATTTTATATATATATGTATTTTAGGGTGCATGTTTTAGAAATATATGGTTTGTTTTGATAAATATGCATAAATGATTTAATTAGTATTTAAGTTTATTTTTGGTTTATTTTCAGTATATTTTAAACTATATGCATGTTTTATTAATGAATTATGCTTAAAATGTTTTTGAATATATTTCTAGTTTATTTTGTAATTTAATTGGATTTATTTGAAGTATATATACTCAAAATATACCTGGTTTACTTTTGGTATATTTCTAGTATATATATGGTTTATGTTGCTATTTATTTCAAATTCATGCATCATTTATTTTTATGAATGTATGTTTTATATTTAAAATGAATGATATAAATAGAACGTGCTACCTAGTGAACAGCACTAGGACCGAGTACGTACCAGTACGTTGATAGCATTTAGGCTATATTACTAACCTATTTGTGGATTATGATTGGATTGATTGGATTTGATTTGATATGTGAGATATGATTTGGGAGTGTGATTGCTGGAGCTCGGTTGACCAAGTGTCTCGGGGCCAATCACACTGACAGTCAGACTGCTGGAGCTCGGTTGACTTAGTGTCTTGGGATCAGTCTACTGTCCAAATGGAACAAGTGAATATGCTTGGAATAAGTGAGCCTGTATGGCTAGAGTGTTGTCTAACACTGTTTGAGGTTACGATTTTCTAGGGTTTTATTTGCTCCTTTATAAATAGTGATTTTCAGTAAAATATATAAAATGATTTTGTTGCATCTGTGTGTATTTGCCTGTATATATATTTATTATATATACTATTGACTGTGTGCATTGTCATTTAGTTATGCATGTATATATATTATAACAATTCACTCAGTGAGGTCTGACTCCCCTCCGTTGACTATTTTTCAGGAGAGTCATCATCTTCAGACCTCAGTAGCAGACCTATATGTCGGATTTCTTCCACCTAGGCTCATTATGTAAACTGCTTACCTGAGTTTTATTTTATGATCTATACACTATAGTAGTTGTAAAATTGTTAAAGGGTGTTGTATTATAATTGTGTGAGTTGTGTATTTTAAAGATTTGTACTAGATTTGTATTAAAAGTTTATTTATATATGAAATGAGATATTTGATTTAATTTCTTTTGGTGGATTATTATTTCAATATTTATGATTTATTTCCGCTGTGGAGTATTATTTATGTTGTTATTATTATTGCATGTTTTATTTTATTTTAAGGCTTGCTACGAGTTCTGGATTCGAAAGAATTCATGTTCCCTAGCGCCGGTCATGACTCCTGTTTTGGGTCGTGACAACAACATCATCAACACTACGAAACATCTTTTTTAGGATCAAGTGAGTTAGATTCATCAAATACAATATGCATTGACTCTTTAACTACTAAAGTTCTTTTGTTAATGATTCTATATTATTTGCTAGTGGGTAGCATAGCCTAGGAAAATTCCTTTATCGACTTTAAAATCAAATTTCTTAAGATTATCATTGGTATTTAATATAAAGCACTTGCATCCAAATACTTTAAGATATGAAAATTTGGTTTTTCTATTGTTCCAAAGCTCATAAGAAGTTTTATTTAAAATTAGTCTTTTAAATACTCTATTTGCAATATAGGAAGACGTATTAATGGCTTTCGCCTAAAAGTATAAAGGCAAATTATACTCATGAAGTATGGGTTCTAGTCATTTCCACTAGAGTTCTATTTTTTCTTTCAACTACCCTATTTTGTTAAGGAGTTCTAGGAAAAGAAAAAGTATATAAAAACCATTTTCATTGTAAAAGGTTTTGAAGAATTCAATTTCAAATTCAGTTCCATAATCATTTCTAATAGATGAAGTGCAAAAACCTTTTTCTTTTCGAACGCTTTTTGAAAAATTTTCAAATGATTTAAAAGCATTATTCTTATGAGCAAGAAAACACACCCAAGAGTATCCAAAGTAATCATCAACTAAGATATAAGCATAGTGCATACCACTTAAACTAGCAACTCTAGTTGGTCTAAACAAATCTATGTGAATAAGTTCAAATGGCCTAGAGATAGAGACTACATTTTTTAGCTTAAAAGAAGACTTGAATTGTTTTCCCTTTTGATAGGCATCATAAGGATTTTCCTTAGTGAACTTAAGTTTTGGCAAACCAATCACAAGTTTATGTCTACTAAAATAATGCAATAACTTAAGGTTTGTATGTCATAGCCTTCTATACCATGTCCATGTGTTATAGGAAATAGACATTAAGCATTTGATGTCTTTGTTATCAACCTTGTTCAAATTAATAACATAAACATTGTTTACTCTTTCACTATTAAAAATTACTTTGTCTTCATAAAAACTATTAATAAATTAATTTTTAGGATAGAAAATGACTTTATTTTCCATGTCACACAATTGACTAATACTAAGAAGATTATGTTTAAGATCATCAACAAGCAATACATGATGAATAGATAAGGATTGAGGGTTACTAATTTCTTCAATGCCTATAATTTTTCCTTTTACATTGTCTCCAAATGTGACATGTCCTCGATCCTTTGCATCAAGCTTATTGAATTATTCTTTATCTCCTATCATGTGTCTTGAACATCCACTATCAAGATACCACTTGCTTCTAGCTTTTATGGACTTCAAGCACACCTACATAATACAATTTAAGCATTCTTTTGAACCCAAACCTTTTTTGGTTTATAGGTTAGTCTTAAGATAATTCAAAGGAAGCATTTTTAAATATAATCTTCCATAGAAGCATACATTTTTAGTGTGTCCTTTGGTAATGAAATATGAACATTCAATATTTGCAAATCTATTTCTCCTAGAAGGATACGATTTCCTAGTAAATGAGACATGCCTTTTTATGTGGGTTTCCTAAAATTTCTTTGTGCCATATGTGAAGAGTGTAACATACATTAATAATAAAAATGTGTATTTTGATGGGTTTGTGCAACATGCTTAGGAGTGTTGTGTTTAGTGTACATATAAGCATGTTTAGGTTGTGGTCTTCTAACTTGTGACTTACTCTTTGTGTCATGTAAGGTTGAGTCTTATGAGACTTCCTTTTATTATTTGACACATGAGACTTCTTGGCTTTAAAAGCTTGAGTCTCAATAGTTTTAGTAGTAGAGGGAATAAAATTACATGAAACTTTAACAAATTTAATATGAGATGAAAAGACATTCCATTTGTATATCCAATTCCATGAGTATTTTTTGATAGTCAAGTAAACTATCTAAACTCTCCTTTCCTCTTTTAAATTTGGAAATGGAATTCTTTAACTCTAAGACTGTATTAGAAAGCTTATGATTTTCGTCACTTGCTTTCTTGAGTTGATCTTATAAGAAATTAGAAGATTTTAAATCACTAGTAAGTTTTTCATTTGATTTAACAAGTTTAGAAAATTCATTTTTAAAATTTTAAAATTTCTTGGTTAAACTAGATAACTCATACTTATAATGCTTCTTCTTAGAGAGTAAGCTTTTCCATTTAAGCAAGAGTTTTCTCATAATAAAGCTCTCATCATCATCATCAGTATATGTTGGAATTAGTCAATATGTTAGCTGTAAATTAGCTAACATATCGGGCTAAAATCTCAGACTAAATAAGTTGACATATCATATTGAAATTAAACAATATATCAGGCTGTAAATTAGTTAAAATTAGTTAGTATGTCATACTATAAATTAATCAATATGTTAAGTGTAAATTAGCTGAAATTATACCTTAGTTTGTATGTTTGATTTATTTCCTTTACTATATATATAGGTGTTGTATATCAATAAAATTTAGATATGAGAAATTATAATTCTCAATTTTCTTTCTACTTTTCATGGTATCAAAGCAGGTCTGATTCATACAGACACTCTTGTTCTTTAAGCTCTTCTTTACCATGTCAGAAATTTCATTTGATCCCCCTGCTCCTATTGCACCACCAAAAAACCCTATAACCAATACACCTAACTCTTACTCTCACTCTATTCAGATTATAAATATTTGATTGAATGGAGATAATTTTTTTGCGTTGGTCTCAATCTGTCTGAATGTATATTCAGGGACATGGAAAAATTGGTTATCTAACAGAAGAAAAGATAGTCCTAACAAAAGAGGATTCCTCATATGCTATTTGGGCTACTGAAAACTCCATGGTCATGGCATGGCTTGTAAACTCCATGGAGGAAGACATAAGCTCCAACTATATGTGTTATTCCATAGCTAAAGAACTTTTGGATAATATGAATTAGATGTACTTTGAAATGGGAAATCAGTCCCAAATATATGTATTGATAATAAAACTTGGTGAACTTCGTCAAAGATAGGATAATGTTACTAAGTACTTCATTTCTTTAAAGTTGTTATGGCAAGATCTATATCTATTTAATGACTATGAATGGAAATCACCAGAAGATTGCAAACACAATAAAAAAATGGTGGAAGACCATTAGATTTATAAATTTCTTTCAAGACTAAAGGTTGAGTTTGATGAAGTGAGGGGGGAGAATTATTGGTTGATAGCCTTTGCCCACTATTAGTGAGGTCTTTGTTGAGGTTAGAAGGGAAGAAAGTCACAAGAATGTTATGCTTAGAAAGAAGGAAACTACCATATTTGTTGAGAATTATGCTTTAATGACTTATGATGTACGTGCCAACAAAGCACTTATTAAAAAGTCTTAAGTATAGTGTGATTACTATAAAAAACCATGTCATACTCGAGAAAATTATTGGAATATTCATGGGAAACCAGCAAATTGGAAGAGTCATAAGACTAGTGACACATCCAATCGTACAATTCCTATGGCAAATGAAGCTGAAACAAGTCCTTTCAGTAAAGAGCAGATGGATCATCTCCTAAAATTGATAAAGTCCAATTTCTCATTTGGTACTCCTAGTAGTTCTTTGGCTTAAACAGGTAGCAATCCTAATGCTTTATATTGTAATCTAAATTATGTTCCTTGGATCATTAATGCAGGAGCTTTTGATCACATGACCTCTTCATCTTATCTCTTTAATAGTTATTTGCCTTACTTTAGGATAAAAAATTAGAATTGTAGATGGTAGTTTCTCACCTATTGCAGGAATGGGTAAAATAAAAATTTCAAAAGATATTTCCCTTGAATTCATATTACATGTTTCTAAATTAGCAAAATAACCAAAGATACTAATTGTCATACTATTTTCCATGACACCCATTGTGATTTTCAGGACAAAAAATCGGGGAGGATGATTGGCAATGCTAAAATGATTAATGGTCTTTACTATTTTAATGAAGATCTATTCAGGAATAAAATAGCTTAAGCCTTGAGTAGTATTAGTTCAATCTTTATTAGTGAACAAATAATGCTTTGGCATAAGAGATTAGGACATCATAGTTTTCCTTATCTTAAATATTTGTTTCTAAATTTGTTTAAAAAATTGGATTGTTTCTCATTTCAGTGTGAAAGTTGTCATTTGTTTAAAAGCCATCACACTACTTATTTAACACAACCATACCGTGCATAAAAACCTTTTATCTAATTCACTGTGATGTTTAGGGACTTTCAAAGATCACCACCATGTTTAGAAAAAAATGGTTTATCACTTTTATAGATGATCACAGTCAGTTATATTGGGTTTATTTGATGAATGAAAAATCTAAAGTGAAAAGTTTATTTTAAGATTTTTACAAAATGGTTGAAAACCAATTTCAAACAAAAATCAAATATCCTTCACTCAGACAATGGAATTGAGTTTATTAACGAATGTTTTGGGAGTTTCTTGAAAGAAAATGGTATTTTACACCAATCTTCTTATCGTGATACCCCTCAACAAAACGAGATTGTAGAAAGAAAGAATAGACATCTTTTTATAGTGGCTCGAGCAATAATGTTTTCTAATCATGTTCCTAAATACCTATGGGAGATGCTATATTGACAACATCTTATTTGATTAATAGATTGCCTACCTGTACTTTGAAATATATCACACCTTTAGATTATTTCAAAAGTGCATGCAGAATTAATTCGGACTTACCATTAAAAGTTTTCGAGTGCATTTTTTTTATTCATATACCAAACAAGTTTGGATCAAAACTTGATCCTAAAGCAAAAAAGTGTGTTTTTATAGGCTATGCCCCTAATAAAAAAGGATACAAGAGTTATAATCCCTAAATAAAAAAGGTATTTGTTAGTTTAAATGTCACTTTTCTTGAAAATCAACCTTTTTTGACAGAAATTGTCTTTAGGAGGAGAAAATAAAGAACAAATTTTTTAGGAAATTTCTTGTTTGTTACCAAATCCTATTATCTTTGATCCTTTTGTTGTTAAAAATGTTCAAAATCTTAACAAGATAGATGATTCTAGTCAAAATATGCCACAATTAGATAAGTCATAAATAGGGGGAGAAATACTACAAAAGGGGAAAATAAATCCTAAACATGAGCTCATGGTTTATTCTTAAAAAAAGATTCAGCAAAAGAGTAAAGACTTGCCTATCATTATGTTTGAAAACTAATTAGAATCTCATAATAAAGGTCCTTCAAATGATTCAGGTAATTCTAGTCCTAATGTTATTTCTCATTTATCTCCATTAGACCTTGATATTACTATAGCCATTAGGAAAGGAACCCAAACCTGCACCCATCATCCCATTGCTAAATATTTATCCTAACATAGACTTTCTAAAAATCATATATCATTTACTTCTAATGTATCCAACTTATTTGTTCCAATAACCATTAAGGAAGCTATTAGTGACCCAAATTGGAAGTTAGTAGTTATAGAAGAGATGAATGCTTTAAAAAGGAATGGTACTTAGGAGGTACTCAGCCTACCAAGAGATAAAAAGATCATGGGTTGCAAATGGGTATTTTCTCTAAATGTAATGCTAATGGTAGTATAGAGAGATATAAGGCTAGACTCATTGTAAAAGGGTTTACACAGACCTTCAGAATTGACTATCAAGAAACCTTTACTCCTATTGCTAAACTAAACTCAGTTCGAGTTTTATTATCCTTAGTTATGAACTATAACTGGCCTTTACCACAGTTAGATGTAAAAAATGCCTTCCTAAATGGAGACTTGGAAGAGGAAGTATACATGAGTTTAACTCTAGGTTTTAAAAAAGAGTTTGGTGAAAATAAATTCTACAAGTTGAAGAAATCCTTGTACGATCTTAGACAATCCCCAAAGGCTTGGTTTGAACATTTTGGGAAGGCAGTTAGTTATTTCCAAAGTTAAGCATATCATACTATGTTCTATAAGCATTCCAATCAAGGGAAAATAACTATCTTAATTGTTTATGTGGATGACATAATTTTTACAGGTGATGACTATACCGAGCTAGAAAGATTAAAGAAGGGACTTGCTAAAGACTTTGAAATTAAAGACTTAGGAACATTAAAATACTTTCTTAGAATGGAATTTGCAAGGTCAAAGGAAGGTATTTTTGGTACTTAATGCAAGTACATACTTGACTTTCTTAATGAAACAGGTTTACTCGGATGTAAAGAGGTTAAAACTCTAGTAGAACCGAATATGAAATTATAACATGCTAAAACTGTAGATGTGATAAATATAGAAAAATTCCAAAGACTTGTTGGAAGACTAATTTATTTATCTTATACATGTCCTGATATAGCATTTGTTATAAATCAAGTTAGTTAATTCATGCATTCACCAGGACAAGAACATTTTAAAGCAATATGTAGGATCCTAAAATATCTAAAGGGTTCACCTGGTAAAGGTCTATTATTTGAAAAACATCGACATTTTTTTGTTGAAGTTTATACTAATATAGACTGGGCAGGGAGTGCTACTGACTGGAAATCTACATCAGGTTATTGTACTTTCCTCAAAGGGAACTTAGTTACTTGGCGAAGCAAGAAATAAAACATGGTTGCTAGAAGTAGTACTGAAGCTAAGTTCAAAGTAGTTGCCCATGGGATTTGTGAAGTATTGTGGATTAAAAGACTGCTAGTAGATTTAACAATTCCATTCAATCTACCAATAAAGTTATAGTGTGATAATAAAGCTGCTACTGCAATTGCTCACAATCCTATTTTCCACGATCAAACTAAAGATGTCGAGATTGACAAGCATTTTATCAAGAAGAAAATTGAAAAGGGGTTGATATGTATGTGTAATTCCACAAGTGCCAAGAGGGGGGGGGGGGGTGAATTGGCTTTTTGAGAAATATGGGTAATTTTCATTTTTCACCTAAGAGCAATAAAAAAATAGAGTAAAAGCTAATTTAAATAAAGGATAAGAGCAATAAAAACACTAAGAATTTATAGAGGTTCAACCCTCAATGCCTACTCCTCTCTTTAACCACAAGTTGAGAGTTTTAATCCATTATTAATCTACTTCAAGGTGTAGATTAAACCTTTACAAGTTTAAATCAAGCTACCCAAGTGTTTTCTTAAGGCTCACACTCAAACCTAAGTGTTTTCACAAGGCTCAAACTTTAACCCAAGTGTTTTCAATGTCTCACACTTAAACCCACTTACTAAGAACAATCCTTTTAGCTTACAAGTGAATAAAACCCTAACCCAACTCACTCAATCTTACTATTGAGCGTTTGAATAATGATTTTAAACACTCACTAACCCATACTCAAGAACACTCTCAAGATAAATAAGAATTACAAGAATTAAATATGAAAGTTTAAATGCTTAAAGATTTCTCTAAATATGTTTGCTTAACTTCCTTCACTTGTTCTAGCTCTGTTCTTAGTGGTATTTAAACCCTCTAAGAGAAAAAGAGTTACTAGAGGTGCATTTAATGCAAATAGAGCCATTTGAACCACCCAAAAGGAAGTAGGTCTGTATGTCGTCATGATCATGATAAAATCATCATGATCATAATTCTGGAGGTGCCAAGAATAGATTTAAATTTTTACGCTTTCATGATCATAACTATGGTAGTGACGATAGTCATAACATCTCTTGGTAACTTTTTGGAGTTAGTCATCATGATCATGATAAAGTTGCCATGATTATAATTTTGCCCATCATAATCATAACATTGATGGTGACGATGGTTGTGATAGCTCTCGGGAACTTTTTGAATTTTGAAATTTGGAACTTCATAATTTTTCTTGAAAATTTTTTCTAATGATTGGGATTTGCTTGTGACCACTTATAATGAAGATTCCCATCGAATTTGATTAATTATGACTTCGGATCTTGATAAAAATTTAACCTCCATTTTACCATAGTTTCATAATCATGATGAGTCCATCATGACTTATGATAGGAAACTACAGAGTTGAAAAATTAATATATGGACCTTTCATTGCTTAAGTCCAGATTGGAATTTTGCAATATTAATTAACCTGAATATAAACACTTAACATACATATTAAATATAATTTTACTTAATGAATTGTGACCATCAAAATAGATTATTTTCCCCCTCAAGGTTCAACAATCTCCCCCTTTTTATAGTAATAAATAATTAAGTAAAATTAGAAGGAAATACTCCCCCATAAAATAAGCCTAAAATTAAACTTGTAAAAAATCATTAAACAAGTTCATTTTGCATATTTGAGCAACAAAGTAAAGAATTATTTGAGCAACTCCCAACCATCAACAAAAATATATCCAAAGAAGATATATTCATCAACTTAAAAAGGCTTCCCTTTTGCAATAACCATAATGAACATATTCAATATCTATATAAAACACAATTCACATCCACACATTTTACATTTTCTCCCCCTTTGTTACTATAAAAAATAACAAGAGAGAGATTTCTAAAAAGAAAGGTTCTAAAAAGTGAAAGGCGATAACCATTTCAAGTTCTAAAAAGACTTGAAAATTTTGGTTAAAAAGAAAAATAAAAATCAAGGTAAATATGCCCTAAATAGTGAAAGGCCACAACATAATATGACTAACAATTTGCTTCACATAAGCAATATCCATAACCAGCAAGTTTTCACAAAATTAGCATCCAATATTCAAAAACCAAATTAATATTTCTGAAACACCTCCAATTTAATCAATATCAATGCTTAACCAAAAACAACATCACATAGTGTACATATACATAACAAGTTAAGCACAAAAATTACAAACTTTGCAAAATCAATATTCAATCACAGTCACATAATTGATATTCAAAGAACAATATCCAACAACCAAATTAAAACACAAAAATAGTATAAGTAATGTTTATATCAAGAACATATCAAATGCAACAAATTTGCAAATTCAACATTCATAAATCAATATCAATATCCACAAAAAAAAAAAATTTAATAACCAACATCTCCAAACAAATCACAAAATATTATCAGCCAACAATTCCAATAAATCACACTTTCAATTTAACAAAAAAAAAAATTCCATAAATACTAAATAAATACTAAATATCCATGAACATCAAATATCCATATCACTTTCACAAGATAACCAATAACTAGGCTTAATTTAGCTCTTTTTCCTCCTTAGGTACAAAAAAAAAAAACATTAAGAAAGGGGGGGGAACTATTGTCCAACATAGCAGTGAACCAAAAACAAAAAAAAAATATATGTCCCAAGTATTAAAAGGTTGCAACAACATCAAGTTTTATAAAAACATGAAAACCAGCCAAAAAAAGAATTTCTGAAATGAGATGCATGATGCAAAATCTATGGTATGTATGAGAGGCAGGGAGATTGGCCTTTAAGTAGGCTACATCTTCAATAAAAGTTACAAGTTTAAGGTCCATGGCATCAAAGCGAGACTCAATGACTGAAAAGGAGGTTTGAATGCCTTTAAATTTATTGTCAAGATAAACTTGGAGCTAGTTGAGCATTGATTGAAAAGGATTGCTTGGCTCGGCCTCTTTATCATCTTCAGAGGCTGCAATCTTAGGCATTTCTTGGAGGTTAAAGGAGCTTCACTCTCAACCATTTTTTGGAATTCTAGTATGTCATTATCATACCAAATTATATTCCCTTCCTTGATCACCTCTCTCTAATGGATAACACCATTTAACATAAATTTTTACTAAGGCCAAATTCTTCCCGTTCTCTCTACACCATAACAAACAACTTTATTTTATTAACATTTCCATGGGTTTTCCCTCTACTAAGAACATAATAGGATATCTAACAAGGTTTCCAAACTTTCTTCATAGCCTAATTCTTTAACACAGTCCTAATTAAAGATACGGGTAAAGAGAATTGCACAAGATTTTAGAATTTTGTACCTTTCTTTGTGCTCTTTAGTTGCAAGTGAAGACATTAATGAATCAAATGGGCCTTTTGTTTGTACAAATTTTTTTTACTTTTTTCCTTTCTTTGTCAACTTCATAGATGTTAACAAGGTGACAGTTCAAAGCTTGTAGGAACCAAATATCACTTAGAGATAAGAAGAGAAGATAATGAATGATGATAATAATGATATGGGTTTGGGTTAAAAATGAAAAGGGAAAAGAAATCTTAAAAAAATTAGGTCAAAGATAGAAAGGGGAAAGTGGTAGGTGGCTCTAAGAAGGAGGAAAAATTAGGTTAAAGAAAAATATGCTTTAAATACCCCCACTTCTAACCTTAAATACATCATAGGTGATGAAAGAGAAGTCATGATCATGATAAAACAAATTTTACAACATAGTTAAAATAGATTTTATCAAAATGATAACACAAAGAGTTATAATAATGACTAAGCTATTATAACTGAATTATTTTAGGATAAATCAATAGTAGTGATAATCAAACTTACTGACCAAAATAAAATTTTAAATGCATTAAAAGTTGATTGCAAATTAATTTTAATAAGTGATTAGATTTTCAAAATCATGAAAATCAATTTATCAAACATAATTTTAAATAAAATATGAATTTATTTGAAAGAATAGACCCATCACTGCTAATGATAGCGACATAACGGTCATGATTTAAATCTAAAATTTTCAAAAAGTAGGCCTTTGAACTTGGGTTGAGCCATTTCTCCCACAATAGGGACTAATACAATATTGCACCATAATCAATAAAAATTCAAGGATACAACAAATTAACCATTAAAGGTTCAAACTATTGATTATAATTATATAAGCAAATAAAAATCACAATGAATTACCATCCAACATGCTAATATCTTTTTTCCATGTCCAAATGAGTGAAGAGTTTGGCCTTCTCGGTCATGTGCCTTGAAAATCCACTATCTAGATACCACTTCTCTTTCCATATTGTGGATTCCAAACAAACCTACAAGAAAATACTTCATCGCACTTTAAGTACCCAAATGTATTTGGGTCCTTGGGGTTAGCATTGAAAAATCCATCAATTGAGTAACTCAAATAAGTCTTTCTAATATAACATCTAAAATTTTTGTGCCCCATTACACCATAATAATGTATCTAACATTTGGTGCATGCTCTTTCATTTTAAAATTATGAAAACTATGAGAATCAACATAATTATATTTCCTAGGCTTGGGTCCTCTTAAGCTATTAGCTCTAGACTTGTTAGTCTTAATTCCATTAGAGTTTTTAGGTCTATTGGTTTTAAGATTAGGTCTTTGATAAACATTAGTAATTGGAGTACTAGGATTTACATTCTTTGAGGAATTAGCATGAGCATTTTTTAAACCAATTCCATTCTTAGATTTTAAAGGAGTGGAAGACATAAGAATCATGCCATCAAGAATTTCTTTTCCTTTGTTAAATCTAGAATTGGACTTTTGAAGATTACCATTTTCATTTTCTAAAAATATATTTTGTTCAATAAGCTTTACATTTTCATTTGCAATCTTATTTTTTTTTTAGAATTACTTTCATTCAATGAATCAGTTAACTCTTCGTTAGGGGACCTTAATTTCTTAAGTTCTTTTTGTGGATTTTTTACCATTTCTTTGAGTGGATTAATTCCAAGAAAGTATTTATCATATTTATGTATCAATTTTTCACAAGCAAGCATCATTTCATCATTTAATTCAAAGTCTAGAGTTACCTCATCATTTGAAGGTTCCTGCAATGTCATGAAGCAAAGATTTGAAATTTCCTCATTGGTGTCATTATCACTTGAATCACTAGAGTCTTCCCAAGTTGCTTTAAGTGCTTGCTTCTTTTCTTTCTTAAACGTTTTATCCTTTTTGAAGGATTTCTTTAACCTTAGGCATTCAGATATAATATGATGCAATTTGTTACATCTATAGCATATGACTTCATCCTTGTTGTTTGAGTCTTACTTCTTGAATCCTCTTCTCTTCTTTACGTTGAGATCTTTTACTTTTTTTAAAATTATAGTATACTCATCTTCATTGTCACTATCACTAGTGTCTTTATTTGCCTTGAGAGCAATGCTTTTGTCATTCTTGGCCATCTCTTCCTCTACCACTTGATTCATTTTGATTTCATAGGTGAGAAGTTTCCTAAGCAGTTCATCTATAGGTAGAATAGAAAGATCATTTGCTTTTTCAATTGAGGCCATCTTAGCTTCCCAAACTTATTGAGGCAAACTCATAAAAATTTTATTATTGACATCCTCATTTGAAAATTTCTTGCCAAGTTTCCTCATAGAATTAATGAGTGCAATAAGCCCACTATACATATCACTAATTTTCTTATAAGGCTTCATCTCAAACAATTCATACTCTCTTCCAAGCATTTGTAATTTTTTATTCTTGACTTGATTAGTGCCTTCATGCTTGGTCTTCAAACATTCCCAAATCTCTTTAGCAGATCTCAATTGCTCTATTCCATTATATTCTTCCCTACTCAAGCCATAATAAAGAATAATGATTACTTTTCTATTTCTCAAGTTGGCTTTGGATTGCCCATCACTCCATTCTTTTATAAGAATGATCACCTCATTTCCTTCATTTTCCTTCTTTGTTAGAGTCCAACCTTCTTTAATAATATTCCATAAATTGACTCCTTCATTATCTAAGAACATCTCCATTTTATTTTTCCAATATGCATAATCAATACAATAAAAAAATGGAGGTTTTGTGTAGTTAGGACGATGGATATCGGGGGTGGCAATAACTTGACTTGTGGAAGCCATAATCTTTTCTCCAAGATGGTTAAATCTTCAAAACTAGAGACTAAAAATTTAATACCAAATGTAATTCCATAAGTGCTAAGAGGGGGGTGTAGATGGCAAGGTTTAGTGCGCATCCAAGGTTTTAGCAGCCGCGACACTATTTAATCTCAGGGCTCTAGAGAACACACTAACCACTATCATAAAGACATGGCGTGGAGATGAGGAGTCGCCACCCAGGGTAATAACTGGGACAAATTGAAAAGGTGTACTCGATTCCCTAAAAGAAAGCTAGCACCATAACCAGAAGATTCTGGATATGGAATACTAACTTCTTTCAGTCTTGTGTTCATTTATAATTACTTTATGAATTACTATCTTATTCTTTGCTTACATACAATTTCATATAAACCCTAAAACAATCAACTCCAAGGCAAACTAGTCATGAAATATATAAGTAAATAATGCATTCAATAAATCACATAATCCCTAAGTTAGTCTAATCTACATGGATTTTAAATAAATAAGTTAAATTTACATGTTTTAATTTACACGTGAACCTAAAAACCTAATTCCTTTTGATTTTAATTAAATAAACCTAAGTCTACTAATTTTAATTCTAAATATGAGCTTAAATCTACAAATTATGGAATATTTAAATTAGTGGGCCTAATTCTACATGTTTTAATTAAATAGTGATCTTAAATCTACAAATTATATATAAAAAAAACTTAAATTAAGTGTGATAAGTCTAAATTAATTAAATTAAATTAGGTGAGCCTATGTCTAATTAACTAAATGGGCCTAAGAATATTTTTAACCTAAAATCTAATTAATTATGGACCTAAAAATACATTTTAATTAATTAAACCTAATTAATTATTAAGTGAGATAGGCTAAAATAATTACCTAAACTTAAATAAATAAATCAAAGCTTAAAATGGGTTTAAGGCCCCAAAACACATAAAAATAATAAATAAGCCCAAAAACAAATAAAAACACAAAAACGATTAAACAAAAGATCAAACAACTAATTAAATTAATCCCTTAAAAAAACCCTAGTTTTATTAATATGCAACTTAAATTAATCGACTTCCTCCATTGATTTTAAGTAATTACCTAATTAAAAACCTAATTTTACTAATGAGCTTAATCAAAATAAACATGCAACCACACACATAATTTCACTATTTCCACCATTGGGGCTATTACATTAATTTACAAAATAGTTAATTAAATAAAAAAATAAGGCAATAAATAAAATAAAATAAAAACCCTAGAAACTAAGTCTCTACGAGGCTTTATCCATGGACTTCTCATGAATTCATTCCTTCAACATGATCACTATGCGTTTTCCTCCATAATCACCATAAAAAAATAAAAAAAAACTATGATTAATGAATAAATTATAATAATAACTTGAAAGAATAAAAATAATCAATAATATCAAAAAGAAATAAATAAAAAATTAGAATAAGAAGAAGAAGATGATGTTTATGAGTGATTTAGGGTACTCATCAGATTTGTAATTCACCATTCTTGATAAGTCTTTGAATCTTCTTCTTCAAAAATTCTCCAAGGATCTTGAATTAATTGATAAACCAAAAGGAATTTTGGTAGAAAAACAACTCACCAAAAAAGAATTAAGAAAGCTCTTTTTAAGAATCAACAATGAATGAAAATTATTTTCATAAACGCATAAAAAACCTAAAAGTTTAAAAAATATGCTGCCTCCTTTTTTCTTCTCCTCTCTTTCCAAAATTTTCCCTTGCCATCCTCTTTATATAGAAAAAAGAAAATCAAAAACCCTAACTCAATTCTAACGTGATTCTAATTCCTAAAAATATAGGATTAATACTTAAAATCATATTTAGGAATTTTAAACCAATTAGGATTGAGTTAAAAGCCTAAAAAAAATAAAAACAGAGACGGAAGAGTCTAATTTCGACCGGAATTATGCAATTCCGATCGGAATTACACAATGCCGGTTTGAATTACACAATTCCAATCAGAATTTCACAATTCTGATTAGAATTGGTGTAATTCCGATCAGAATTATGAAATTATGACAGGTTTTTTTGTTATAAAAAGGACCCCTGGAAGATTTTAAGTTTTGCAATTAGGTCCTAAAAAATATTACAATTTAGTCCTTGAAAACACTAAATCCTTCCTTTAAAAGATACATTTAGACCCTTGGAATCTTAAAGCTTAAGCATCGAGGACCTATTCATGATATTTTCATCATTAGAGTCCTTTATCGCATTCATAACTCATCATTCCGAAATTGGGTATCTATAGGGGGAGCAAATTGGCTTTTTGAGAAATATGTGTACTTTTCATTTTTCACCCGCAAGTAACCAAAAATATATTCAAAGCTAAGTTAAATAAAGGATAAGAGTAAGAAAAACATTAAGAATTTATAGAGGTTCAGCCCTCAAAGACTTCTCCTCTTTGAGAGTTTTAATCCACTATCAATCTACTTCATGGTGTAGATTAAACCCCTTACAAGCTTAAATCAACATACCCAAGTGTTTTCCTAGGGCTCATACTCAAACCTAAGTGTTTTCACAAGGCACACACTTTATCCTAAGTGTTTTCAATGGCTCACACTTAAACCGAAGTGTTTTTAATAGCTTACACTCAAACCCACTTTTTAAGAACAATCCTTTTAGCTTAAAAGTGAATAAAACCCTAACCCAACTCACTCAATCTCACTATTAAGCTTTTGAAAAATGGTTTAAAACACTCACCAACCCACACTCAAGAACACTCTTGAGATAAATAAGAATTACAATAATTAAAGATGAAAGCTTGGGTGGTTGAAGGATTAATTGAAAATTAAATGCTCAAAGATTTCTCTAAATGTGTTTGCTCAACTTCCTTCACTTGTTCCAGCTCTATTCTTGGTGGTATTTAAACCCTCTAAGAGAAAAAGAGCTGTTGGAGGTGCATTTAATGCAAATAGAGTTGTTTGAACCACCAAAAAAGAAATAGGTCTGCACATCATCATGATCATGATAAAATCATCATAATCATAATTCTGGAGGCGCCAAGAAGAGGTTTGAATTTTTGCACTTTCATGATCATAACTATAATGGTAACGGTGGCCATGACAACTCTCGATAGCTTTTTGGAGTTAGTCATCATGATCATGATAAAGTTGTCATGATCATAATTTTGCCCGTCATGATCATAACACTAGTGGTAATGATGGTTGTGACAACTCTTAGGAAATTTTTGAATTTTGTAATTTAGAACTTCATAATTTTGCTTATGACCACTTATAATGAAGATTCCCATTGAAGTTGATCAATTATGACTTTGAATCATGATAAAAATTCAACCTTCCATTATACCATCGTTTCATGATCATGATGAGTCTGTCATGACTCATGACAAGAAACTGCAGACTTGAAAAATTAATATATTGATCCTTTATTACTTAAGTCTAGACTTGAATTTTGCAATATTAATTAACCTAAATATAAAAACTTAATGTACGGATTAAATATAATTTTACTTAATTACTTATGCCCATCAAAAAAGATTATTTTACCCATCAAGGTTCAACAGTATGCCATACCTACCAACTACAAAGCAAATTGCAGATATACTTATAAAAGGACTACATAGACATCAATTTAATCACTTAATTAGCAAGCTAGTAATGAAAGATATCTTCAATCCAGTTTGAGGGGAAGTGTTGGAATTAGTCAATATGTTAGCTATAAATCAACTGACATATCAAGCTAAAATCTCAGACTATATCAGGCTGATATTAGTCAATATGTCAGACTATTAGCTAAAATCATAGGCTAAAATTAGTCAGTATGTCAGGCTGTAAATTAGTCAATATGTTAGGTGTAAATTAGCTGAAATTATGCCTTAGTTTGTGTAATTGATTTATTTCCTTTACTATATATATATAGGTGTTGTATATCAATAAAATTCAAATGTGAGAAATTATAATCCTTAATATTCTCTCTATTTTTCAGCATATTCACAACAGTCATCATAAGAAGAATTAGAAGTAGATGATACTTCATTTTCATTTTCAAGAGCCATAAAGCAAAGGTTGGCCACTTTTTGTTGCTCTTTTTCCATTTTCGATTTGAAGGAGTCATCCTAAGAAGCTTTAAAGGCTTTCTTTTTCTCTTTTGTCTCTTTTTCTTGAATTTGAGCTTAGGACACTCACTTTTAATGTGTGCTAGTTTTTTACATTTATACCAAGTAACCTCTTTAGTCTTCTTGACTTCATGCTTCTTGTTAAAGTCTTTAGTTCTTGAGAAATTTTTCTTTCTTAAGAATTTCTTAAAGTTTCTTATAAGCATGGCAATATCACCATTTTCATTACTAGAATCTTCAAGACTTTCATCTTCACTATCATCTTGTAAAGCTTTTAGTGTTATGCTCATTTTCTTTTCTTCCTTTTCTTTTTACTTATCTCCTCTTTACTATATTGTAAGCTCATATGTAAGGAGCTTTCCAATAAGCACATAAGTTAAGAGAGTTGAGAGGTCTTATGCTTCCTCAATTGAAGTAACTCTAGACTCTTAATCCTTCTTAGGTAGGATTCTTAGAATCTTGTTATTTACTTCTTTTTTGGAGAAATGTTTTCCAAGTTTCTTGAGGATGGTGACAAGAGCATTAAGGCAGTTTGTCATTTCCATTATTGATTCTTGAGGCTTCATTTTAAAGAGTTCATATTCATACATATGAAGTTGAACTTTCTTACTCCTCACTTGCACATTACCTTTATAATGATTTTTAAGTGTTTCACATATCTCTTTTGCGGATTGGCAATGTTAAACTTTACTACCTTTTTCTCTAGACATGGAAGAGAGTAGTATGATTATTGCTCTCTTATTTTTGTGATTCTCTTCTTTTTGAGTTTGGTTCCATTGATTTCTTTTGATAAGGACATTCACTTCATCGATTATGGCTTTGAGAGATCCCCAACTATCTAAAATGACATTCCATAACTTAATTGGATCACTATCTAGATAGAGCTCCATTTTAAACTTCCAATGAGAATAATCACCCCCATCAAAGAAAGGTCTTAATGAAGAAAAATTCACACCCTCATTACCCATGATATTGTATTCTAGCAATTAAGTTCCTAAAATTCAAGCTCTGATACCAATTGAAAGTGCCTTAGAGGGGGGTGAATAAGTCTAATGAAGGATTTTAGAAATTGAAATGAATTGAAAGAATGAATAAGAATTGAAAGAGAATAGATTAGAAAGAATAATGAACAAAAGGATTTATGGAGTTTGGATTCTTAATAATCCTACGTCTTCACCTAACTTATCCCTAAGTTAGGATTTTTAATCTCACACAATTTTATTCACAAGATTGAGACTACATAAGAGTTTAAGGCTCACTTTTCAACTTTACAACCAATAATTTTAAAGGCTAACTCTTTAACCAAATAAACAAGAGTTTTTAGGCTCACTTTTAAACTAATTCCTAAGTGTTTTAATGGTTAAAGACTTAAACCAATTCCATAAGAAATATACCTCACTTCCCTTCTAATATATCCTAAGAATTAAATGAAGATGAAGTTCTATTTCTATCACACAACCAACTCTTAAGAGATTTAATCAATACAATAAATATTCCTAAAAAGAAAAATGAAGTTTAATGAATGCTTAAAGAGTTTTTGATAATCAAAGAGTAATGTAATATGTTGTTCTAGTTATCATAACTCTAGAGCACACATATATATAGATTAAACTTAAAAACCATGGTTGTTGGAGCCATTGATTATGTCTCCAATGTCTTTTTCCTTCAATAAATGTAAATTTAACTTTTATAGGATTTTAAATGCTTAAGATCCTGAGTGTAGGCTCGGGATTGTGAGGGTTCAAATAATATGATCATTGCTTACAAAAGTGATTGTTGGAGATGCTTATAGTATGCTTGGGATCGTGAGCATAAATTGTGAGTGTGGCTGCTTTCTTTCTCTCACTTTGAGTAAGACTATATTAGGATTGTGAGGGTATGCTCATGGTCTACTAGGATCATGAGCATAAGTTGGCCTTATGAAAACTTATTCATTTAGCATCCAAACACACTCTTTTGCACTTGGTTCTTTTCACATGCTTTATAGGACATGTGTAGGAGTCTTTGAAGGCTTCAAATGTGTTTCAAATGTCCTTAAACATGATCCAAAGCTTAGTCAATTAAATTTGCTTTTATTGAATGCAATTGTGTACCTATACTTATAATCATACTTACATAAAATGATTAGTGATTTAAATTGTTTGTCAAAATCAAAATTAAGAGTTTGATAATGCAAATAGTCAACATAAGGATATGCAATCATAAGATCTATTCCAATATGTTCAATGCACACTTTTTATTTTTGAACCTCCTATTTAATAACAAAGTACTTCAATTCCATATGTTTAGCACCTTTGGAATATTTATCATTTTTGGAGAAGAAAACTACCACAGAATTATCATAATAAATTTTCAGCGGTTTGGTAATGGTATTGACTACCCCAAGTTCTGAAATAAAGTTTCACAACCATAATGCATAAATTGTAGCTTCATAACAAGCTACAAATTCTACTTCCATATTGGATGAGGCAATGACAAATTGTTTGTCACTTTTCTATGAAATTACCCCTTCTCCTAACTGGAATAAATAGCCAAAAGTTGTCTTTTTACTGTTAAGACATCCAATAAAATTTGAATATCCAATCACTTTTAACTGATCAGACCTCCTAAATCTGAGCATATAATGCTTTGTTCCTTGAAGGTATCTCATCACTTTCTTTGCAGCTTTCTAATGATCAATACCAGGATTACTTTAATATCGGCCCAACATTCCAACTGCGAAGGTAATATTAAGTCATGTGCAAATTTACAAATACATTAAGGTACCCACAATGGAAGCATATGTAATAGATTCCATTTGCTTACATTCCACATCATTCTTTGGACATTGTATAAGACTGAATTTATCCCTTTTTTATATTGGGACAATACCTGCAGAACAGTTATTCATATTAAACCTCTCAAGAATTTTCTCAATGTAAGCTTTCTGAGACAATTCTAATAATCCATGTGATCTCTTTTTGGATATTGAAATTCCAATCATATAAGATGCCTCTCCTATATCCTTTATCTCAAAATTCTTAGAGAGAAAATTTTAAGTCTCATGCAAGGTGCTAAAATTATTAGCAGTAAGCAAAATATCATCAATATATAGAACCAAAAATATAAACTTCCACTAATCTTTTGTTAAATGCACCAATCAATGGTATTTTCATAAAAATCAAAAGATGTATAGTATCATTGAACTTAAGATTCTATTGCCTAGAAACTTTTTTAAGTCCATATATTGATTTTTTTAAGTTTATACACTATATGATCCTTTCCCTCTATAGAAAAACCTTTAGGTTAATCCATATAAATTTCTTCCTTTATATCCCCATTAAGAAAGGCTATTTTCACATTCATTTGATGTAAACCTAAATCATATTGAGCCATAAAGCCATAATGATTTTTAATTAATCTTTTTTTGAAACATGTGAAAATGTCTTTTTATAATCAATGTCATCCTTTTGAGTGTAACCCTTGGTGACAAGTCTAGCTTTAAATCATTTGGTGTTGCCATTCAAGTCACGTTTAGTCTTAAGACCCACTTACATCCAACTCATTTAAAACCTTTTAGTAATTCAATAATATCCTACACATTATTTTTAGCCATTGATTTTAACTCCTCTTCCATAGTATTAATCCATTTATTAGACTTATCACTGTTAATGGCTTGTGAAAAAAAGGATCTTCATCAATACCACAATCAAAATCTGACTCTTGCAAATAAACCAAATAATCATTTGAAATAGTCGGTATTTTTACCCTTACAGGTTTACTTTAAAGCTATTATACGTGGTTCATTTATATTAGTTGGTGGTAGGTTAGGTTCTTCATGGGGTACTTTTTCATTCAAATATTGTTCATTATTGATTTGTTCTTACAAATTTGGAATAATTGTGGATGTAAGAACATTTATAGGCAATGAAACATTAACCCTTATTTTATTAATATCCATAATCTATTTATCAGTACTCTCACTAACTTTACCATTCTCAATGAATTTGGCATTGCCTGTCCTAATAATTCTAAAACTATAGTTTGGACAATAAAACTTGTACCTTTTGGATTTCCTTGGGTAACCAATAAAGTAACTACTAACAGTTCGAGAATCCAATTTCTTTTATTGTGGATTTTACATTCGTGCTTCTATTAGATAACACCAAACATGTAGGTGTTTCAAACTATGTTTCCTTACAATCCATAACTCAAAAGGAGTTTTAGGAACTGCCTTACTAGGAATCCTATTTAGGAAATATACTATAGTTTTAAGTGCATATATCCATAAATATTTAGGTGAGGAATTACTTATTATACTCCTCATATCCATTAATGTTATATTTTGCCTTTCTATTACACCATTTTGTTAAGGTGTGCCTGACATAGTATATGTGCACATATGCCATGTCTTTCAAGGAACTTTGCAAATGGACCTACATTTTGTCTTGATTTATCATGCTTTTCATAATATTCACCACCTCTATTAGACCATACTATTTTCACTAATTTGTCTAATTGCCTTTCAACCTTTTTAACAAATACCTCAAGGGCATTTATAGCTTGAGATTTTTCATTAAGCAAATATACATATCTATAATGTGAAAAATCATTTATAAAAGTGATAAAATACTTTTCTCTACTAAAAGATGGTGTATCAAAATATCCACATATATCAGTGTGTATAATTTCAAAAAGCTAAGTACTTTTTGTGGCTCCTTTCTTGTTATATTTGGTTTGCTTTCCCTTAATGCAATTCACATATAAACCAAGATCAGTAAAATCTAGATTTGGTAGAATCTCATTCTTTACTAATCATTATAGCCTTTCTTTGGACATATGACCCAAATGTTTATGCCATAACTAAACAGAGTTTTCATTTGCCATTCTACATTTAATTCTAATGAACACACATCAGGGATGCAGAGAAATTAACATTAAGTTTTAACTCATATAAACCATCCATAAGAATTCCAGAACTAATAAAGGAATCATCTTTATTAAATAAACTGAAACATCCTTTTCCAATCTTAAGACTAAACCCATTAACATCAAGTTTTGATATAAAAACCAAATTTCTAGAAAGTGAAGGTACATAGAGAGTTTATGGTAGATCTAGGTGATACTCAGTATCTAAAATAAGACGATAAGTCCTTATGCCTTTAACTAGGGCCTTCTTTCAGTTCCCTATGATCAAGAAGTTCTCATTTGGGCTTTTGCTCTGGATTGTAAAGAATCCCTACATCACATTGGAAACATGAGTAGTGGCACCAGAATCCAACCACTAATTATTAGAAGGAACTTTAGATAAATTTGATTTAAAAATTGGAGAAATATAATGAAAAATACTTTTCTTTTTTAACCAAGCTTTATGTTTTAGGAAATCTTTCTAATAATTTCCTTTTTTCTTACAGAAGTGACATTTATATACCTTCTTTTCCTTCTTAGTATCATTAGTGACATATGTTACTTTAGCAAGTCCTTTCTTTTTAAATTTCTTAGATTTTGGTTTGATAACTTTACCAGCTCCTTGACCCATTAGTTTTATTAAATGAACCACTTGTAAATTTAATCTTATTTCCTCTTAAGTAAACTTACTGGCCAATTCAATAACATCCCACTTATCCTTAATAGAGTTATAGCTAATTTAAAAAGGCCCATACTTTTGAGGCAATGAATTCAAAATGAATTATACCAGAAAGGAGTCATCTATAGTCATTCCCAAGGTCTTAAGTCTTGCTGCAATATTAGTCATAACAAGGACATGTTGTTGCATACTTCGCGACCCATCATACTAGCCATTAGTGTCCCTGCAAGTGACTTATCAGTAAAATGAAAGTGCTCTTCCATAAACTTAAGATATTCTTTAGCAATTATACTTTTTGGAAGAGTGGACTTAATGTCGTTGGCAATTGTCATTCACATGAAACTAAGGCATAATCTATTAGATCTGTCTCATGCTTTATGTTTTAACTCCTTAGCCTCATTGTTCGTATTAGTAATGTCAGCAAGCTTTTCTTTTAATAGTGCTAAGTCAAGATCTAAGATACTAAATTGACTTGTTCACACCATTTAGAGAAGCTTAAACCATTAAAGATAGTAACAACAAAAGTAAGCAAATGTAAGGAAACAACTGCAAATACATAAATGCTCACTAAATTAACAAATTTAGATAATTAAACATATAAAATATATTGTATGTGTCCTTTGGGTAAACACAACAATATATATATCATCGTCATAATTAGAATGCTATACTTTATAAGGTAATTAATAAACTTTATCAAATATATACATTACCTTTGGATATCGATATTACATTTGACAAGAGAATATTATATTTCCTCCTTTATGTTTATTAATTATAGAATATGAATCCACCTTTGGGCAAGTCCTTAATTTTTAACAACTAATAAATCTTTATGATTTAAACAATAACATTCTATAAAATTTCATAAATTGTATAACCATATATTAAAACTAGTTTGACCACTTTGGTGACTAATTAACTAATTTAATCTTAATGCCATATAACTAAATAATTATACTATTAAAATAATTAATATATCATAATGCCAAAATTGAATATGGAGTAAAACTTCATTTGAGATCAAATATATTACCAAAGGATCAAATTGAAAAGAAAAATTATAACTTTTGGTATGAAATGGTCCGTAATCAAAATTTCAACAATCAAAAGCCATCTTTTCTATTTGATTAATTCATACGGCCATTATTTTTAATCAAAACATTAAAATAAAAATAAAAATAATAAGAATTTCAATCAACACCCATTGATAAAAAAACATAAAACAATGATTAATTTTAATATATAATCGATCAATCATAATATATGAACAAAATAATTTATTCAAAACTGATGCTCTGATACTTCATGTAAAACAAACATCATTACAATTATAGGATCTTAAATAAATAATTTATTATATAAAATATAATATAAAAAATACTTACTTGATGCAAAATTCAATATAATCATACAGAGACTTGAATCTAATTTGATTTTGATAGTTTTCTGGTTAAAATTAGTTTCTCTTCCTTAACATTATTTTTCATATAGCAGATAGCTTAATAGATTTTAGTTTGCTTACCGTAATAGGTTAAAAGAGAACCAATTTATATATTGATAACTTTAAATCCAGTACCTCCATCTAATACCAAAATCAATGGCTAAAATTTATTTCACTACTAAATAGGAACTCTAACTATATAGGAAACCATATTTAAATATTAAATATGACCTAAACTTTTAGACCACATCTAACATGTATGTTGCTACCACCTATTTGCACTCTTTCATGTTTTTATATAAATATTTCTGTATTCGTTTTCTTTAATTAATGCAAGCTAATTATTAATCTTCATTTTCAACTTGTTACTTGCAGTTTACTTCTTCTTCAGCTCTTTAGTTCCTTAAAATATTTCAAAACTTCACATGTCTTCTTACTTTAACAACTTCAAGCCTTATATGTTCCTTAGCACCTTAATTCTTATAGAATTCTATAGATGTATGGTAAATTCTAGAATCATAAATTCCAAAAATTTCTATTTACATCTTCCTCAAAACTGTTTATAGACTGGACTTTTAAAATGAATTATGTGTTAGCCAAAATTTATATTTGAACTCAAACAAATATTATGCAAAGAAAATTTTCAAATACTTTACAATTTTTAAAATCTTAGTTCTAGTTTGATGGATTCAATTTTGAGTAAAAAATTTAGGATGGTTATATTTTTCTAAAACTTAAGTTCAATTTAATTTTTACATTTATAAATACAGTTGATTTGATTTTAGAGAAACTTGGTTTTTTTTAACAACCATAAAATACATTCAATTAAAAAGAGGAAGAGTACAAAGCTGATATGAATCTACAATATTTAAAAACTGAGGATGAACATTAAATGAGTTACAATCTAACATTAAGGAAGAATCATGCTTAGTTAACCAGTCAACAACTTTGTTAACCATTCTGGGAATGTATTGAAATTGAAAATTCCTATTTGAATTCATACTAACAATGTCTTAAACAAGAGTAATAGTGTCCCATGGAAGAGATCTTTGACTGTGAATCAGAAGCTAAATTGCAACGTTGCAATATGATTCAATCACAAATGAAGTAGTATTATGAGATAAGCCAAATCTGTAAGCTTCTCTAACAGCCAATAATTTCGCTTGCAAAGCAGAATGACCACCAGCTTTTCTAGAGGCTATACGAATTATAGCGCCTATACAATCTTTGGATATGAACGCCCATCGACGGTAAAAAGAAAAGTAGTTGAATGATGCATCATAATTTATTTTAATAGAACTAGTAATAGGAGGAGTCTAGTAATTAGCAAGAGCATTTGATTTTCGATCCAGAAGAGGAGGAGGAGATATATCTCAATGAGTTTCAGTACTAGACAACCACCAAGAGTTAATTTTGCAAAGAGTTTGGGAGGGATCTTTATTAATGCCTCTAAAAACCACCTGTTTTCCAAATGTACCAGCAGATACTAGCTACAAAATTCAGAAGGTCCTCATGTCCTTCTTGCTTAAACAACATCACAACGTTTCTCCACCATTGAGAAAATTGACCAAAACCTGAAGCATTAGGACAATAACTGTAATATCCCGTATTTTTAAATATTTTTATACTGCATCGGGATATACAGTATTAATAATTCTATTATATAATATTGATATTTCATGAGTTGTTGTTTAATTAAAATTGATTTTTAATTGTTTTATATTATTTTAAGTACTTTACGTAAAATTTTCCCAGGACATGCATTTTCGGGGAAATTGATATGTAAACTATTTATATTTAATTATTTTAAATGGATTTCCATAATTGCATGAACTCATACATATTTTTAAAGCACCAAATAAAGCATATGTGTATATTTATTTATTTAACTAGGTTAAAATAACTACCCTAATATTTTATTATTTATTATTTGTTTTAATATTATTTAATTATTTTAGGTGTATAAAATTGTTAAAATATTGAATTATGTGTGTGGTGGATAATTTTTCCAAGTATTCTATTAATATACTATATTATAATATATATATATATATACATAATTCTTTTTTTTTCTTTTTTTTCTTTTTTTTCTTTTTCTTTCTTTTCTTTTTCTTTCTTTTCTTTTTCTTTCTTTTCTTTTCTTTTTCCTTCGGTTTTCTTCCTCTTCCCCGAAACCCATCTCCCTCACCCTCGCCGTCCGATCACTGACCATCAGTGTGCCTCCCCTACGTGTCGCCGTCTTCCTCCGCTGCCTCACCACTCCGGTCATCTTCCCCGGCACCGGCTAGCTCATTTTCTGCCATTTTTGGTCGAAACTCCAAGCTTCGATGGTTCTTCCTCCTCCGGCCACCAAACTTTGCATTTCTGGTGTCTTTGGACTCCTCAAGCAACGGTAATCTTGATTCTAGCTTTGGTTTGAGCTCAAACTCCCTTGATTTCCATGTTTTTCAATTTTTCTATTTTAGCCGAATTAGGTTTTTGATTTTTTTTTTGAATTTTTGTTGTTGATTCATGAAAAGTCCCTTAACAAATGTTGTTCCCCTTAGCTTAATCTACATGTATGAATTTTTGTAAAATTTTTGGGTATTTATGAATATTTTATTATTATTTTCTAATTTTCGAAAATTAATTAATTAAATTATGAAATTATGTTTTATGATAAATATAGGTGTTGAAATGAATTATAGAAATTTATTTGGAATTTTTATGAATTTCTATGTATTTATTTTGAATTTTATTAGTTTAGGTAATTTTGGAAAATTAGGTTAATTATATGTTAAATTGAAATTAATTGGTTAATTGGGTATATTTATTGATATTATTGAGAATTATGTTGAGAAAATTTATTTTGGATAATTATATTATTTTTGGTGAATTTTTGAAGTAATTTTAGTATATTTATATATATAAGGGCATTTTGGTAATTTTACCCTAAATTGACTAAAAATGTAATTTAATTGGTTTTAATAATTATTTAAGGTATAAAAATGATTTCTACAAATTATTTAGTATTTTTAATTAATTAAAACTATTTTTCGTGAATTATTTTCAATTATATATATATAATATACGTTTTTTCTAATAAAATGAGTTTTTATTGGTTTTTACTGTAATTTAAGGTTAATTATGTAATTTCTACTTATAAAATGAATTTCTATGATATAAGGGTATTTTTGGTATTTTCAGAATTGTTTTGTGAATTGTGGACCCTGGTCGGTAGATTGTAGTTTGGAGTCCGACCGAGGGGTTGTAATTGTAATTCTATATTATTTTCGAAGTGTGTTTCTTTGCAGGGTCGGCTCTACTTTTTGAGTAGAGAGATGTCCGTTTTACAGGGGAGGTTCTGCCGAATTTTCTGTAGAATTCTAGTAAAACGTGATGTCCGGTCGAATCCTGATTTCTAATTCTGTGTCTAGTAATCTAGAATGAGTCCTTAGAACTTCTGTTCGATTCATTCTGATTCTTGTCATTATTGTTTGTTTAGTTGCGCCGAGACCGAGGCCTAGTGGACCAGGCCCATCGGACCTATCTCGAGGAGCGCACTAAGTGTGAGTTACTATTCTATATATATATATATATATGCTTTAGGGTGCATGATTTAGAAATGTATGTTTTATTTTGACTAAATATGCATAAATAATTTGATTAGTACTTAAGTTTATTTTTAGTTTACTTTTTGTATATATTAAATTATATGCATGCTTTATTAACCATTTATGTTTAAAATATTTTTGAATATATTTCTAGCTTATTTTGCTATTATATTAGATTTGTTTGACGTATATATACTCGAAATATACCGAGTTTACTTTTGGTATATTTTCAGTATATATATGGTTTATATTGTTATTTTATTTAAATTCATGCATCATTTATTTGTGAATGAATGTTTTATATTTAAAATGAAGGAAATCAATAGAACGTGCTACCTAGTGGGCAGCACTAGGACCGAGTACGTACCGGTACGCTTATAGCATTTAGGCTATATTACTAATCTATTTGTGGATATTGATTAGATATAATTATTTGATGTGTGAGATAAGGTTTGGAGGTGTGATTGCTGGAGCTCGGTTGACCAAGTGTCTTGGGGCCAATCACACTGACAGTCAGACTGCTAGAGCTCGGTTGACTTAGTGTCTCGGGGCCAGTCTACTGTCCAAATGGAATAAGTGAAAATATTTGGATATAAGTGAGCCTGTATGGCTAGAGTGTTGTCTAACACTGCTTGAGGTTGCGATATTATAGGGTTCTATTTGATCCTTCATAAATGATGATTTTCAATAAAATATATAAAACGATCTTACTGCATCTGCGTGTATTTGCCTGTATATATACGTATTAGATATATACTGTTGATTATATGCATTGACATTTAGTATGCATGTATATATATTATAGTAATTTACTCAGTGAGGTTTGACTCCCCTCCGTTGACTATTTTTTAGGAGAGTCATCTTCTTCAGACCTCAGTAGCAGGCCTGTACGCCGGATTTCTTTCGCCCCGGCTTCTTTATGTAAACTGCTTATCTGAGTCTTGAGTTTTATTTTTATAACCTAGACACTGCAGTAGTTGTAAATAAGATTATGGGTTTTATGTATTATATTTGTGTGAGTTATGTATTTTGAGAATTTGAACTGAAACTTGTATCAAAGGATTTATATATATATGAGATATGGATTTGATTTAAATCCCGTGGTGGATTATTATTTTTATATTTATGATTTTATTCCGCTGCACAGTATTTTATTTAATTGTGATATTATTATTACTATTGCATATTTTATTTTATTTTTAGGCTTGCTACGGGTTTCGGATTCGAAAGAATTCCCATTTCCTAGTGCCGGTCATGGCCCCTGTTTTGGGTCGTGACAATAACCCAATTGAGAGCCATACCATACCATTCTCGATTGATCACAGGAGAAGAGAAGTGTTCAAGAGATTTACATTCATAAAAGCAATGAGGACATGATTTATCAAAAGAGTTGAATCATCTACTTAAAGATTCTCCAGTGGGGAGCCCATTTTTGTAGCATTTCCAAATGAACATTTTAATTTTGGGAGGGCAAGTTAAGGACCAAATTGATTTCCATAAGTTGCTTTGATGATGTAAAGAAGAAGAAAAGGAAGAAGCTTATGAGGCTTGCATTTGCTTAACGAACCGATATGCAGATTTAATAGAGAAATCCCTATTTTTATTTAGATGCCAGATGATTTTATCAATATCTCTAATCATAGAAATGGGAATACATTGAATAACCAGCTGTTCTTCAAGAGAAAAAATACATTGTAACTTATTCAAATCCTATACTCCTGCTGCTTGATCAATGAGGTGTCTCATAAGATACAAATTTGAATTAGAAGGTTTTAGAGTGCAAAATTCTAAAATTTAGTAAAGAGGGAACCCATGGATCATGCTATATATTGATACTTTGTCCATTGTCAACATTCCAATGGTATTCAGTGTTAAGGAGTTCTCTTCCAAACAGAACACTTGACCATATCCAAAAGAGTTTGGAACCCTTTGAGGCTTCCAAAAAGCAAGAAAAAGGGTAGTAGATTCCCCTTAGAACTTTACTACTTAAAACCTCTAGATTCTGAATCAATCTCCATCCTAGTTTAACTAAAAGGGTTGTGTTAAAATAGTTTAATTGTTGAAACCCCAAACCACCATCCAACTTTGTTTTGGTCATATCTTCCCATTTAATCTAACACATTTTATTATCTTCTGCATTTTAAGACTACCAAAACCTTTTCATTACTTTATTTATTTCTTTATTGATTAAAGACGGAATTTGAACTAAGGACATCATAAATGAAGGAAGAGCTTGGAGAACAGCTTTGATCATCACCTCCCATCCAGCAAGAGAGAGAAATTTACTCTTCCAACTTTGAAGTTTCTCTTTAACCCTTTTCAAAAGAAAAGAACTCATCATTCCTTTAGTGTTAGCCCATTTTATTAGGAAGCCTAAGTATTTGGAGGAGTAGGAGGATTCCTAAATACAAAAAAGCCTACAAATGTTATGCTTGGCTCGAAAAGAAGTATTTTTACTAAAAAAAATTTAGACTTGTGTAAGTAGGAAATAAGAATTCTCTGAATAACTTTAGGATCATTTGAATTACCATCTCCAAAAATGATAGAATTGTAAAGATTCAAATATTTTTATATATATTTATATTAAAAGTGGATTATTTATGAAATTTAATTTGAAATTTTTAACATCGAATATTATTTTAATATTATTATTATTTCAGGATTAATTAGTGTTAATAGTGTTTTTATTGATAAAGGTTTAATTTATATATATATATATATATATATATATATATATATATATATATATATATATATATATATATATATATATATATATATATATATATATATATATATATATGTATGTATGTATGTATGTATGTTTATAAATTAAAGGGTATGGTTATGGTTATTAAAAGTAAATTTTTTTAATTTTTAATTATTATACTTTTGTCTTTTTCTTAAAAAAATGACAGCATGAAATTTTTTTTCGAGCCAACTCTTTTCTTCTTCCTCACCATTTCTTTTTTTCTTCTTTTCTTCCTTCCGCTATAGCCAGTGCACCTCCACCACCATGACACACTGGCAGCAGCCTAGCTCAACCACGATGCACCGGTAGCAGCCCTATCTTTCTCTTTTTTCCGTTTTGCCCTCATTTGGCCGGATTTATTTTGAACTCCGGTGAAGATTCCAACATCGGATGGTCACGATTCTGGTGTCTATGGATTCCTCATTTTCCAAGCTTCAATAATCTACCCTCAGATCGTGGATCTATAGTCCGGATCATTGTAGATCGAGGTAATTGTAAATTGTGTATTTTTGGTATTTTATTGATTTTTGAATTTTTGGTTGAGCTTTAGGCTTAATTTGCTTTAGTAATCTCGCTGTAGAGATCATTACCTATGTAAGGGTAATTTTTGTTTAATTTTCTGAAATTATTTGAAAAATTCAAATTTTCCAGATGTCGGTTACTGTTCACACCGTCCTGGGATATGAATTTTTCTTATTATATATATATATATATATATTTTTTAGAGTTTATCTTGTGAAGGATTTTAGAGATTATCTTGAGAAGGAAGTTTGTTAAAATTAATTATAGATTTTAAGTTATGAATTTTTAAAAGTTTATGTGAAATATGAATATTTAGAGAAAAATTGTATAAATTGATTTTAATTGGGTTTTAGTAAATTTGTAGTTAAATTATTATGTATAATGATGATTTTAATTTTAGAAGGTATAAAATAATTTTATTAGTTAAATTAGTATTTTTATATGTTTTGTTAATTATAGATTAATTTTTCCGGAAATAATATAATGTATGTAAATATTATAGTATTTAATTATTTGATTGATTTAATTAATATTAGTATTAATATACATTTTTGTGAATTTCTAAAATTTTATAAATGATAATTCATAAATATAAATATTATATATTAAATAAGGAATTTTATTGGATTAAATGAAAATTTGGATTTTTGTATATCATTATTTAAAAGAATTTATTTTACAATTGAATTAGATTTTTATAAATTTTTGCTATGTACTTTTATGATTTAAATTAGTTTTGGTGGTAGTGTTTTGGTGATGTCGGTTGGGGATTATGCGTAATTTGAGAACCCAACCCGAGTGTAGAATTGTGTTGTGAATAGAAGTGTATTTTCGTACAGGAATAACTCTACTTTTAGTAGAGAGATGTCCATTTTACAGAGAATATTTTGCTGAATTTTCGGTAAATTTCTCTTAAAGCATGACACTGACCTATGTCGAATTTCTAATTTTTAACTAACTTTGTGTCCTTGGTCGAGTCAGTTTCGTCAATTCCATGTTTTCCATAATTTTTGAGAATTTTTATAATCTTATTTTGTGAGCATATTTTAAATAAATATTATTTATTTTAGAGAACTTCGAAATACGAGATGTAGCACCTATGCAGCAGAGAATGCGTCACCCGGCACGCTCAACCTATGAGTTGATTTTATGAAATGTGTGTTGTGCATGTTTTTATTATATTTTCAAATAATTAAATATAATAAAGAAATTATCACATGGTTAATTTATGAATATATACTATTATTGCCATATGCATGATCATTTCTTCTATATTTGTGAGTAGAAATTGAAAGCATATTTAAAGAAAATTGATTTGGTGATATTTGATTTGATTATTATTTAATCATTTAATTATTCATTATTTAATGATTTATTTATTTTATTTTATTTATTTAATTATTTATAATTTAAATTGATTTAATATAATGGTAGAATGTGCTACCTAGTGGGTGTCACTAGGACCACGTGCGCACAGGTGAGATTTCTGTATATATTTAAATTGTGGAATAGGCTCAGTGGAGCATGTGCTCTCAGGCAAGTGTAAATGGTTAGAGCTCGGTGGAGTGTGTGCTCTTGGGCAAGTGTAAATGGTTAGAGCTCGGTGGAGCTAGTGCTCTCGGGCCGGAAAAAGGGATGTAACTTGATTGAACTTGCTCTCGGGACATCAATATGGAATAAGTGAAATGACTGTGGTAGTAGCTCGATTAAGCTTGCTCTCAGGACGACAATCACTTGAATTAAAGAGAGCCAAAAGGCTATTAGATTAAAGGTTTAGGTGTTCTACCAGATTTTCCAGAAAAAATAATTATTCCATATATTTTCTGTAATATCCTGAGTTTTTAAATAATTTTATACTGTATCGGGATATGCAGTATTAATAATTTAATATATATTTTACTAGTTAATTATTTTGCTAATAATTTCGAGATTTATATTTGAGTATTTTACTATTTGTGAAATAGTATCATTATTTTATGTTTAATTAACATATTTTACGTAAATATGTTTTTTTAAATTATTTTTATTCCAGAAGTAGTGTATTGGTAAATCCTTGACTTAAGGCATTAATATTTTAATACTATTACGTTAACGAATATATTATTTTTGCATGGATATATTGTAATTATATATATATATATAATGTGTGGTTTATATTGAATATACATTATTTTAATATTAAATAATGTTTTATACTATAGTTTAATGTATTTATATGTACTTATAACATAAAAAATGCAGCTTCTTCCTTCTTCTTCTCCCCTCACGCCATCCCGCACCCTACCTTCATTGTGCCTCTCGGTTTAGTATGCCGGACCGCCCTTCGCTGCCACCAGCCGCCACCAACCTCCTCCCCCTTCCTCCTTCTCCCTCTCCCTCTCCCTCTCGCCCGGAATCACAGCGACAGCGTGTGGAGCTCTTTACCATCGATCGCTTTTTTGGCCACCATTTTGTGCCCCGCTGGTCTCCATCAGCTCCCTGAGCTCCGATGGTTCCTATTCTAAGCTTCTTTTGGCCGGAAAACGAGTGGTTGTGAAGGTTTGAGCTTGATTTTCATTTCGGTCAACTTGTGTTCTTGAATTTTTTTAGCTTCGATTTCAATGATTCAAGCAAACTTCCTTCACAAAGATTGATCCTAGTAGTTCAATCTATATGTGGTAATTTTTGTAGAATTTTTGGGAATTAATTTTATTTTTGTGAATTTTTTATTATTTTATTAATATTTTCTAATTTTCATAAATTAATTAAATAAATTATGAAATTGTGATATATGGTGTTTATAGGTGTTAAAATGAATTTTAGGAATTTATTTGTAATTTTTATGATTTTTGTATAATTAATATGAATTTATTTAGTTTATGTGATTTTTAGAAAATTAGGATAATTATGTATTTTATTGAAATTAATTGGTTAATTGAGTATATTTATTTATATTATTGAATTATATATTGAGAAATTAATTTTTGAGTAATTATAATATTTTTAATGAATTTTTGAGTAATTATAGTGAATTTATATATAGTAGGGGTATTTTGGTAATTTGACACTAAATTGGCTAAAAATATAATTAAATTGGTTTTAATAATTAATTGAGGTATAAAAATGATTTCTACAAATTATTTAGTATTTTTAACTAATTAAAACTATTTTTCTTAAATTATTTTCAAATTATATAATATATACTATTTTTCTAAATAAATGAGTTTTTATCAGTTTTTAATATGTTTTAGGGTTAATTGTGTAATTTGGAGTTTTAAAATGTATTTTGGTCAATATTTATGAATTTATCAAGAATTGTTGATTTTTAATAATTTTTTATTAAAATTAGGGTTTTATTGTAATTATCAGTTAAATAATTATTTTTAGTGTTTTAAATATTTAAATTTGCTATATTTTGATTACTCAAGGGTATTTATGATATTTTTTGGCATTTAAATATGTTATGTGTAAATCTCGTGAATTTTGAGCCTCGGTCGGTAGAATTGTAGTTTGGGAGTCCGACTGAGGGGTTGTGAGACTGTATATTCTTGAAATGTGTTTTCTGTGCAGGATCGGCCCTACTTTTGTAGGGAGATGTCCATTTTACAGAGGAGACTCTGTCGAAATTTCAGTAGATTTCTCGTAAAATGTGACAATCGGTCCGAGTCTAATTTTGAATTCTTGATTGAATCTGTCTATAGTAATCCTAAAAGTATATAGTTAGAAGTTTATTCTGACGGTTATTTTTATTTTATTTTATTTTTCTAGCTATGCTGAGACCGAGGCCTAACGGATCAGGCCTGCCAAGCTTGTCTCGTGGAGCGCTAACATGTGAGTTATTATACTGTATATCTATGCATTGCATATAGGATGCATCACTTAGGGTTTTTCATTTTCATTATATTTTTTAAAGTGATTTAAATTATAATATTTTCGTATATCTAAGGTTGTATTTTTGTATATATGCATGTTATTTTGATATATGCACATTAAACGATTAGGGTTATGTTTAATACATTTTAGTAATATATACATGTTTTAAAATGTACATTTGGTCATAATTATTTTATTGAATGATTAGTATACTTTAGGTATAGTTTCAGTATATTTTAGGGTTATTCTTAAATAATTGCATGCTATATTATGAATCTACACTTAAATTGTTTTTAAGTTTATTTTTGATATATTTCCCAAATAAATGCATGTTTTATTATTAATTTGAACCTAACACATTAGTGGTATACTTAGGGTTTAATTGTGATATATGCATGCTAGAAAATTAGGTTATTTTGGTATATTGTGAGTCTATGTTAAACCTAGACACATAATTAAATGAATATTTATACATAATTGTTTTATTAAGTGATTTGTGTACTTAGGGTATATCTTTTGTATATTTAGGTATATTTTTAAGTAAATGCATGTTATATTATTGATACACACTTAATTATTTTTAACTATATTAATGGTTTACCTTTAGTATATTTCATACTTTATTTGGCATATATATATACCCAAAATATACTGGGTATATTTTTGGTATATATATATATATATATACGGTTGATTTTACTATTATGAATATTGTTTTACATTAATTATTTTCAGAATGAATGATTTATGTAAATGAAGGATATCAATAGAACGTGCTTCCTAGTGGGCAGCACTAGGATTGTGTACGTACCGATGCAATAGATAAGGGTTGAGTGAGAATTAATTTTGGTGATTATAATTAATTTGATTAATTTGACTAAGATTAATGGTATGTTAGATAGTGTGATTGTGGGGCCAATCACATTGATAGTTAGACTGCTGGAGCTCGATCGACTTAGTGTCTTGGGGCCAGTCTACTGTCCATAGTGGAATGAATGATCTATTGGGTTGATTGAGATGTGAGGTGATAGATAGTGTGATTGCTGGAGCTCGATTGACTAGGGGTCTCGGGGCCAATCACACTGACAGTCAGACTGTTGGAGCTCGATAGACTTAGTGTCTCGGGGTCAGTCTGTTGTCTAGATTGGAATAAGTGTTCTATTTGGAATCAAGTGAGCCTATATGGCTAGAGTGATGATGGGTTTGATTGAAGTTGCTATTACTAAGGTTTTATGGATCCTTCATGAATTCAACTAAACGTTTTCTACATTTAGTATATTTATATAAGCAGAGTCGACATATGTGTGAAATGCGTGAATATATATATATGTGTGAATGCATGATTGGATATGTTTTAGATTGCATGTATATATAGTATAATAATTCACTCAGTGAGGTCTGACCCCCCCCCCCCTCAATTGTTTTTTTTTAGGAGAGCCTATATCGTCAGACCTTAGTAGTAGAGTTCCTCGCCGGTGTTCTTCCGTCCTGACTATTTTATGTATATGTATATTCTGAACTTTGATTTGTATTCTAGAAACTGCAGTAGTTGTGTTATTATATCTAAAGAGTATGATTTTGTTTTGATATTAAATACTCTGAGAATTTGTATTTGAACACTGTATGATTATATATTTATTTATGGGAGCATTGGGAGTATTTATTTTATATATTGATTTGAAAAATTTTAATTCCATCGTACTTTTATTTATTTATTGCATGATTTTATTTTTCTAAGGCTTGCTACGGGTTCCGGATTTGAAAGAATTCCCGTTCCCTAGCGCCGGTCATGAGTCCTAGTTTGGGTTGTGACATTTTCTTATAGGGATTTTATATTAAATTGATTTGAGAATTATAAATAGATTTTATTTAAATATTTTTGTTAAAAATAAATGATTTTAAGGATTATGATTACTTTATTTACATTTATTTTGAAAAGAGTTTTTAACAAATATTTTTAGCATGCATTTTATAGAATTAATTTACTCAGTGAGGTCTGATTCTCCTCAACTAATCTGTCTACATTAGGTTCGTTCTTCACTGGCTACATTATGTATGTTACATTAATATATGTATTGTATAATTAAATTATAGACACTGAAATAGCTATTTATGAACTTGTGTTATTTGTATCCTGTATTGAAATGCTGTTGTATTTGAAGAATATTATTATATGTATTTGGTATTGTGCATTTATTATTGGTTTATCATTGGTTTATTTTTGGTTTATTATTAAGTGTATTGTGCTTATTTCATAAAATTTTTTTAAGGCTTACTATAGGTTTCGGGTACTTTATATATTCTCATTCCCTAATGCCGGTCATGTACCTTTCGGTTCAGGTTATGACAAAGTTGGTATCAGAGCACATGTTTTATTTCAATTTTAACAGTCTTTAAGTTATATTTTTCTTGAACTATTGTGGTAATTAGGTTGATAATGTCAATTGTTGTCCTTATTCCTAGAATTTCGTTTTATGTCTCTTCTGTGTTGTGTTTTGAATTCTCATTTATTTTTGTTCTTTTAGAATGAGAAGGAGAGTACGGGATGCTCCTACTACAGGTGCAATGTTTGATGAGGATTCAAGATGAGGTTCCTCGCCCTGCTCCTCAACGTAGAGGAAGGGGTAGACCTAGAGTAGAAGTAGCTCAGATGCAAGAATAAGAGTAGCATGCAGGACAAGGAGTTCTTGATGTTGATCCTGCAACTTTTGCTGCTGGTATGGCAGGCATCAACCAAGGCTTGGCAGCCTAAATCAAGCCATGCCTTTAGTTCAGTAGATGTTATAGCAGAGGAATTAGAGGATATTCGACGCAGATGCAACATAACTGTACTCCAGAGTAGAGAGAATTTCCTTTGATGGCGCGGGTGATGCATTGGACTTCCTTAATACTATTGAGGCCAGAACTCGGATAGGCTACACAGACTATCAAAGGATTATGGTGGTAGAGCTATCTGTTCAGGTCACAGCTCAGAACTAGTTTATACAGTCCATCTAGCCATGTATGATATTGATGTCTTAGTTAGAGTTTAAGGAGTAGTTTTTAAGGCACTTCTGTCTAGCATCGATGAGGGATAATTACAGATGGTAGCTGCTACATATATGTAAGGGTGATCGGCCAATTATAGAGTATAGTCATGAGTTCCTCAAGTTAGGTTGTCATGCTATAGATGTGATGTAGAATGATAGAAGAGCAGTAGATTTATTTATTACTGGTTTGGGTGCAACCTACATCAGAATCCGAACTAAAGACTAAAGATTTGATAGTGTTATTGAGGAGGCTTGATAGTTAGAGAGATGCCATATTATGTATAGTACTATCTCTAGCCTGTATGCGAGTAGTAGTAGTGGAGTAGTGAGGCCATGGGGGGTTCAACAACCAGTGCTTTAGATGGGTAGTATCAGTATGCAGACTGCAGGTACTTTATAGTAAGGCCATTGAGGTAGCCGGGTGCATAAGTGTAGCAGACACAGTAGGCGAAGTAGTAGACCTTTGAGGTTTGGACTTAGAGCTAGTAGTGGTAGTAGCAGTTAGAGCTCTAGGTATGGCAGTTCAGGCTTGGGGCCTAGTGCATGTCTTACTTGTGGCCATGTACATCAAGGGCGTCATTTGTTGATCAGAGAATGCTTCAGGTGTGGGCAAGTTGGACATCTTACTAGAGCTTGTCCTAACACTGAGTATCAGTCTTTTTATGCCTAGGGATCTTTGTCTTTAGTTGCTCAGTCGTTCCAGTAGGTGCATCAGCCCTATAAGGCACCTATGTACCTTTAGCAGAGGTGGACTCAGTTTATAGGCCAGCAGGGCTGAGGTTTAGGAGGTAAACATAGGGGTAGACCAAGTGGTAGAGTTTTCACTCAACCTTCCAGTTCCTAGCAGGTTAGCCATGGGCAGGTCAGGGTGTTCACTTTGACTCCTTAGGATGCTCAGGCATCCATTGCGATGGTAGTAGGTATTCTCTCAGTGTGTTCTTTTGAGGCTAGAGTTTTATTTAATCCTAGTGCATCGCATTCCTTTGTTTTGCTTGTCTCTTAGAGTGGCAACCATCTAAATTGTTTTTTATTTTGTCTGTAATGAATCCACTTAGTGATGAGTAAGAGATAGACATCTTCTTTCCATTTTATCATGTGTTGGTGGAAGGTAGAGAGTTATTTACAAATTTGGTAGTGTTGGACGTGATCGATTTTGATGTGATCTTAGGGACGGACTAGTTAGCCCAACATTATACCACTTTGGATTATCAAGCGAAAGAGGTAATTTTTAGAATCCCTAATGATAGAGAGTTTTAGTTTTGAGGCGATAAGTGTTCAATGCCTCATAATCTTATTTCTGCTATCACAACTAGGAAAATGCTTAGAAGGGGATATAAAGGCTATTTAGCTGTGGTCAAAGATACGAAGGTGGATATAAGAGCAGTTGAGAAGGTGCCTGTGGTGTGCGAGTTTGATGTATTTATTGAAGAATTACCAGGATTGCCACCAGACAAAGAGATAGAGTTCTTTATTGATGTTGTACCTGGTATATATCCTATCTTGAAGCCAACTTATAGAATGGCACCGACAGAATTGAAGGAGCTTAAGGAATAGTTTCAAGACTTACTTGATAAGGGTTTTATCAGGCCTAGTTCATCTCCTTGGGGGTGCTCCTGTGCTATTTGTGAAGAAGAAGGATGGTAGTCTTCAACTGTGTATTGATTATAGACAATTGAACAAAGTCACCATCAAGAATAAGTATCCTCTTCCTAGCATTGATGACTTGTTTGATCAGTTTCAGGGAGCTCAGTGCTTTTCTAATATTGACTTGAGATCTGGGTATCATCAGTTGAGAATTAAAAGTGGAGATGTACCTAATACTGCATTTTGAACGAGATATAGCCACTATGAATTTTTGATGATGTCCTTTAGGTTGGCTAATACCCCAACAACCTTTATGGACTTGATGAACCGGGTGTTTAGGCCATTTTTAGATCAATTTGTGATAGCCTTTATTGATGATATCTTAGTATATTTGAGGAGTGAGGTTGAGCATGTCATGCATTTGAGGATGGTGCTTTAGACTTTGAGAGAGCATCAATTGTATGCCAAATTCTCTAAATGTGAATTTTGGTTGGCTTAAATGGCATTTTTAGGCCACGTGGTGTTTAGAGATAGCATACGAGTGGATCCTAAGAAGATAAAAGCCATTACAGAATAGCTAAGGCCGATGACAGTGACAAAAGTTAGTAGTTTTCTAAGTTGATTTGTGAAGGATTTCTCCAATATTGTAGTGCCTTTAACAAGGCTGACTTAGAAAAATGTCAAGTTTGTTTGGATTAACAAATGTGAAGAGCACTTTGAGTTGCTTAAGGATTTGTTGACTTTAGCTCCAGTATTGACTTTACCTTTAGGTAATGAAGGGTGTACAATGTACTATGATGCTTCTAAAGTATGATTGGGGTGTGTACTAATGCAAAATAGAAGAGTGGATACTTATGCTTCACGGTAGTTAAAGAAATACGAACAGAACTACCCTAACCATGAATTGGAAATGGCAGCTATGGTATTTGCTTTGAAGATATGGAGGCATTATTTATATGGTGTGATTTGTGAGATATACATCGACCACAAGAGCTTAAAGTATATCTTTTAGCAGAGAGACTTGAATTTGACATAGAGGAGATGGATGGAACTTCTAAAAGATTATAATTGCTCTATTCTTTACCATTCGGGTAAAGCAAACGTGGTAGCTGACACACTGAGTAAAAAGTCAACAGGCAATCTTGCACACATCAACATAGAAAGGAGGCCAATAATTATAAAACTGTATGGACTAATTGATCGAGGGTTGCAGTTGAAAGTGACCAAGAAGTATCTTTTAGCTCAATTTAGAGAATGATCAGTGTACTTGGATAGAGTTAAAACAACTCAGAGAAGAAATCCATAGTTATAGAAGATTATGTTTGAGGTGTAACAGGGTCAATCTAGAGACTTTGTTATTGACAATAAGGGCACATTACATTTAGGCATAAGGTTGTGTGTACTTGATGTGGATGATTTAAGGAAGGAGATTATAGAGGAAGCCCATTTTTCTACTTATAGCATTCATCTAGGTTCTACCAAGATGTATCATGATTTGAAAGATACATATTGGTGGAATGGGATGAAGAGAGATATTATAAAATTTATGTCTAAGTGTCTCACTTGTCGGCAGGTGAAGTTAGAACACCAGAGGCCTTCAAGATTGTTGCAGCAGTTACCTATCCTATAGTGGAAGTAGGATATGATTGCTATGAATTTTGTAGGTGGATTACCTTATATGTCAAGTGGCTATGATGCTATCTGGGTGATAATTGACAGACTGACTAAGTCAGCTCACTTTTTGCCAATTAAGAAGATGTACTCTACTGACAGGTTGGCGAGATTATGTGTTAATCAGATTGTTTGTCTCCATAGAGTACCTGTTAGTATAGTGTTTAATAGAGGAGCCACATTTACTTCAGTCTTTTGGCAAGAATTACGTAAGGCTTTGGGTACAAGGTTAGACTGCAGCATAACTTTTCATCCTCAAACTGATAGTCAATCTGAGATGACCATTCAGACTTTAGAGGACATGCTTCAGATGTGTGTGATGGATTTTAGTGGCCATTAGGACGTACATTTGCCATTGATTGAATTTGTATATAACAACAATTATTATGCTAGTATTGAAATGGCTCTATATGAAGCATTGTATGAAAGAAAGTGTAGATCGTCTTTATGTTGGGAAGTTGGCAAGAGACAACTGACAGGACCAAAGTTGGTGCAGGTGACTTCTGAGAAAGTTCTCATCATTCAACAAAGGTTGAGGACAGCCTTCAGTAGGTAGAAGAACTATGCAGACCCTAAGAGGATGAATGTATCATTCTCTATTGGAGACTTGGTGTTTCTTAAAATGTCTCCAATGAAGGAAGTGATGAGGTTTAGTAAGAAGAGTAAGTTAGCTCCCAGATACATAAGACCTTTCGAGATTCGATTGAGAGTTAGCGAAGTGGCATACAGATTGGTGTTACTGCTAGAGTTGTCTCGAATTCATCCAGTGTTCCATGTATCGATTTTGAGGAAGTATATTTTTAATCATTCGCATGTCCTTCAGCCTAAGACAGTGGAGCTCAACAAGGATTTGGCGTATGAAGAGTACCTAGTGGCGATAGTGAATCGCTAAGTTCATCAACTTCGCATTCAGGAGATTCCAATGGTGAAGGTGCCGTGGAGCAATTATGAGGTGGAGGACTGCACGTGGGAGACAGAGGCAGGAATGCAGGCGACGTACCCTTATCTTTTTCAGTAGCAAATATTTGTATTTTATTTATTTATTTATTTAAATTCAATGATGAATTTTTTTAAGGAGGAAAAATTGTAAAGATCTGAATATTTTTATATATATTTATATTATAAGTGGATTATTAAGTTTGATTATTCGTGAAATTTAATTTGAAATTTTTAACGTCGAATATTATTTTAATATTATTATTATTATTTCAGGATTAATTAGTATTAATGGTGTTTTTATTGATAAAGGTTTAATATATATATATATATATATATATATATATATATATAAAAGTTAGATTAAAGAGAGTCGAAAGACTATTAGATTAAAGGTTTAGGTATTCTACCAAATTTTTCAGAAAAAAATTATTTCTTATATTTTCTTATAGGGATTTTATATTAAATTGATATTAAGAATTATAAATAAATTTTATTTAAATATTATTATGAAAAATAAATGATTTTAAGGATTATAATTACTTTATTTACATTTATTTTAAAAAAGAGATTTTAACAAATGTTTTTAGTATGCATTTTATAGAATTAATTCATTCAGTGAGATCTTATTTTTCTCAATCTATTTTTTTCAGGATCTCACAGTAAGCTCTTTAGTATTCTCTGTCTGCACCGAGTTTATTCTTCACCGACTACATTATATATGTTAGATTGATATATATATTATATAATTAAATTCTAGACACTGTAATAATTATCTATGAACTTGTGTTATTTATATCATGTATTGAAATGCTGTAGTATTTGAAGAATATATATTTGGTATTGTACATTTATTATTAGTTTATTGTCAAATTTATTGTTTTTATTTCGTAAAATTTTTTTTAAGATTTATTATAAATTTTAAATACTTGATATATTCTCATTTTTAATGTCGGTCACGTGCCTGTTGATTTGGGCTGTGACAAAAATCATCGGCTAAAAAAGACTGAGTAAGACATGCACAAAACCTAGTAATTTTGATTCCTTTAAGGGCATTGGTACTGGAGATGTCCCAAGAGCAAGTGATACAGAACACCAGCTGTAATTATGAACAGGTGAAGGGATAGAGGATCCCCTTACCTCAGGCTACGAAAAGCTTTGAAAAATTTAGTGCTATGCCCATTAATAGTGATTGAATTGGTTACAGAGGAGGTACATTCTTTGATCCATCCGATCCAGGTGCTGTTAAATCCGAGCTGTTGAAGAACTGCAATAAAAGAGTACCAGTTAACTTTATCAAAAGCTTTTGAAAAATCAAGCTTTAAAGAGAAATAGCTCTGTAGACAAACTCGGTTTGGTTCAAACCATTTCACTCACCCCTAATAATAAGAGTAATTAATTAATTTTTAAAATCTAGAATATACAGTCTATAATGTTGTAAAAAAATTTGAGGCATTTATCGTAGAATAATAATAATAATATCTTAAAAATTTTATATCAACACTATTCTGTGAAATTTTGAATAATTTGGTGGTGAATTTTAATTTTTTTTTTCTTAGGTTTGTGTAAAAAAAAAGATACTTATTTTTATGAAATTCAATTTTACACTTTAAAATAAATTTTTCTTTCTTTTTTTTTAAAGAAAACTTTTCTTTCTTTGACTCAACTAAATTATGAACCTCAAATTTATATTAATTACTATATTCTACTAACTCAACTAATCTCAGTTAGATTTTAATATAATATTACTAGTATTATACCTTAAATAAAAAAAATTAATAAATGATCAACAACAACTGTAAAAACGACAACGACAACACCTAATGAAAATATGCATAATATGCAAGTCTTCAGAGGTAAAAAACGCGGCTCAACACTCAATAATATTAATACGATAGGAGAAGGAGATTGCGATAAAAAAAAAAAAAAGCAGACAAAACAGCAAGCGCCAGTCCACGCGCATTATCGTTCACATTCTCTCATTCTCGCTGTTGTCTCTGTCTTTTTTATCGTTAGGTGGGCGCAAGCGCAGCCTCGTAATTCTATTTTCTACCGTCAATGGACTCCAATTCCCAATCAGCAGGTTCGTTTCCTCTTTCTCTGTTTTTATTTATTTATTTATTATTATTTTTTTTTTGTGTTAAAGATCCGTGCTTTTTGTTTATCTGTATGCTTTTCTTCATGGGGATTTTTGTTGGGGACTATAAGAGTTTCTGGGTATTTCAATCTTCCCTTTTTGGGTTCTTGTTTGTTAGGAGGGTATGCGATTTCATGGAGTTTTGATTTCTTGTTTTTTATATCGTTTTTTGGCCATGAAAACTGATGGAAATTCCGGTGATTTGTAGATAATTCTGAAGTTGTTATCAAAATTAGTAATTGAATGAAAATAATCCAAGAAATTTAATGAAATTGTTGTTGTTATTATTATATGCAATTTGTTGAATAACTGTTTTGGAGTATGTATTGTCCAATTGCAGGTGGTGGTGGTGGTAGTGCTCCTGCTAAACCTTGGGAACGATCAGGGGCGTCGTCCTCTGGCCCTACTCCTTTTAAACCACCCACGCCTGGCAGCACTAGTGATGTGGTTGAAGCCTCTGGAACAGCAAGACCGGGTGAAATTGTTCCAGCTGCTGATAGGACTACCACTGTCAACACTAATTCTCTCGGTAGACCTGTACCCACTAGGCCCTGGGAGCAGCAAACCTATGGGAGCTCATATGGAGGTACCGATTTGTTTCTACATTTTTGTTTACATGTCTGTTTCGGACCCCGCAATGTACTGGAATAATGAAACTAATATCAAAACACGTTGGGCTGGGAGGGTTTCCATTTTTTTTGGGTGCATGTGTATGTGTTACATATTGAGCTTATTCCTTTTTTTTTTTTTTTTTTTTTTCCTAATGCAGGGTATAACTCTGGCATGAATTATAATTCTGGCATGAATTGTAATTCTGGATACGGTTCTGGGATGTTGGGTTCATATGGTGGATATGGAGGTGGGTATGGTGGTGGATTGTATGGAAACAACATGTATAGGGGAGGTTATGGCGGTTTGTATGGGGGGTGGCATGTATGGTGGCGGAATGTACAATGGTGGTGTTGGTGGTCCAATGGGTGGTTATGGAATGGGAGGTATGGGGCCTTATGGTGATCAAGATCCCAACAACCCATATGGTGCTCCATCAGGTCCTCCTGGCTTTTGGATTTCTTTTCTTCGAGTGGTTAGAGATCTCTTCTTTTATCTTTCATCTTTCTCTCTACTCTGTCCTTCACCTTTTGCATTTTGGCCAAAATATCACCGGCTCAGTAAGGCTTTCATTTTTTATTTGTTGCAATCATATGTTACTTATTTATGCCTTCATCTTTTATATAGTGGTAGGTTGCTCAAACATGTTTATCTGGAGATCAGTTCTATTTGACGTTACATATTACAAATGATGATTGCTAGCATGTAGCTGTTAAAATAGTCTTTCATTTTCATATCGTGTGACAGATTTGTGCATTTATAACCACATCTCCTAGTTTGAGGATAGAAATTGATCACTCCTAGGTCCTGAGTTTTGTGCCTTGTTATTATAAATCATGAAGGTCGTTTTAATGTTTGCACTGCTGTGTTGTTGATCCTGTCTATCCAATGAAACTAGATGCTCTAAAATTTAAACGAAAGAACAGGTGGGACTAGAAAGAAGCAGAGAAAATACCTGCCTGCATAACATTCTCATTTGAGTGTTGAATTTTTTTAGGAGATTTATCTGGCAGGTCCAAAACTATTTCAAGCATGGCCATCTGATGGTAGTGCTGTACTACACTGTAACAAGTCCACTTAAACTTTGCTATTCCAAACTATTTATTATTTAAACTAACAGTTTAAAATTTATTTTATATGATTAATATTGTTTATGGTACCCTTGATTATCAATTCATAATCATTTGGTATGTAATGCTTGCAGATGCAAGGTGTTGTCAATTTTTTTGGCCGGATATCAATTCTGATAGACCAAAACACCCAGGCTTTCCACATGTTTATGACTGCACTGCTTCAGGTTCTGCTCTTTTTAACCAGTATTGTGTTCTCCATTCTGTAATATAGAGCTACACTTGAACAAATAATTTTTCAATTAGTGGAACTGAATATAATCTGAGCTGTGGTGTAGCTTGTACAAATTGTCATGAAATAACTCATGGCATTGTCTTCTGCAGCTCTTTGATCGCACAGGCTTATTGTATGGAGAGTTGGCCAGATTTGTTTTGAGATTGTTAGGAATCAGAACAAAGCTAAGAAAGGTTCAAGGACCAGGACCCAATGGACTTCCAGCTCCCCACAATATGCCTGGGAATCAGAACTACATTGAGGGACCTAAGGGTGCTCCAAGTGCTGGATGGGATAATGTATGGGGACAGAATGGTAGCAGTTGAGTTGAAGATAGCCAATTTATGTCCATTGTCATGAGAAAGAAGGTAGAATGGAGAGCTAGTATTATGGAAAGAGTATTGATGGATGCAATGATGCTGCTCAAGGTTGGCTTGCTGAGTTATGTCTACTGTTTGCTTGAAATAATAGATTTCCTCCCCCCTCTCTCTCCCACATCTCTTTAGAAGGCGGTGCCAACGAAATAGTTGTGCCAAAATATTACTGCTGCTGATTTTGTGCCTAATCCTCCTAATATGTGTGGAAAGAGGGAGAGATTAGCAACCTATAATTGTAACAAATGAAAGATGTTCAATACCGGATGATGTAAACAATATATTCAAATAAATAATGACTTTTTATATAGATTAAAGTCTTGGAAGTAAATTACTGGCAATTAAATGGACATCTTCAGTTTCCTGTATGTCGTAGAACCTATATATTTTTTGCATGGTAAAGGTCCATTTAAGCCCTTAATGTTTACTGTGGGGCTGGTATGCCCTTAAAAGTTTTTTTTGGACCAAAAATGCAAAATCAAGTTTTTTAGGAGTTATAATCCCTTCCTCCGACGATAGGTGGAGATTCTGTTAATTATATCTTATGTTGTAAAGGACAATTGTTGTATTAAGAAAAAAAAAACAAAATGATGTGGCAAAGGTGGTTGTATTCCCTCCTTTATTGATATATTGGCCTTCATCGTTGTCCCTCTTTTGCAATTTCAACATAAACCCTAGGAAGGAAAATTGAAATTAAGCTCTCAAATGCAAACACAATTGAGCTCTTTTGCAATTTCCCTTATTTGAGCATAGGAATGGCATTGTCCTTTGCATCAAACGCAAAGATGCCTATAAGAAGCAATATGGAAATGAATTATGTGGAGCTGAAGAGATTCTGCAGGTGTCGGTATTGAGGATCGAGATTGATGGCTCCGAGGTTTACATCTTGGACAGATGATAACCCTGGACCAAGGGTTTATGGATGCCAAAATTACGAAGTGAGTTTCGACCTTTGTCATGCTTGTTTATAAGACTATAAATTATGCAAGCTTCATAATGTTGAATATTTCAAATAATTTAGTATGGTAATGGGTGTGGATTTTTTGAATGGATTGATGAACCAGTTTTTGATAGAGTAAAGAATCTTCTTAGTGAAATGAAGTTTGAGAGGAGGATGTTGCTAGAAGAAAACAAGCATTTGAAATCCATGGCTTCCAAAGGTAATGGGTGTGGATTTTTTGAATGGCATGACGAACTAGTTTCTGATAGAGTAAAGAATCTTCTGAATAAAATGAAGTTTGACAGGAGGATGCTGCTAGCAGAAAACAAGCATTTGAAATCCATAACTTCCAAAGGTGTATCAAGAGTTGAGACTAAGATTCAAGACTTGTAGGATGAGCTAATGCAAATTGAAGAAAGAAAATTTGATTGAGCTTCAAATTGCAAGGAAGAAGATGATAAGAGCTTACATTGTTGCTTATATTTCTTGTACTTGTTTGTTGTCATGTTGACAATGTTGAAGAAAGGTTGTTGTAATGTTGTAACTGACTACCAGAAAGTAGTAATGGTTGTAACTTGACATTATGGAATGGAAATGGCATATTTTGGTACTTGATTGTGCTTTATTTTGAAAGAAAGAACAATGTACACTAATATTAAAATATAATCATAAATTAACATTAACAAGACAAGTTCCTAATAATAACTATTAACGAAACAACTACTAAAATAGCAACTTAGACTAAACAACATTAGTAACATCCTTAAATTAACATCGCTAACTTAAAAAAAACCAAATACATGTCTACTATGTAGCATATTACAACCAGCATACTGTCCTAAACTGTTTGGGCCTCTTCTTGTATTCCCTGTTCTGCTGATGCATATGGGTATTGAACATCCTTTTCTTTAGCTGACCTTACTTTTTTTTTCTCTACATCTATATATAAGTTTCACTCTTGTCACGACCCAAAACAGGGGCCATGACCGACGCTAGGGAACGGGAATTCTTTCGAATCTGGAACCCGTAGCAAGCCTAAAATAAAATAAAACATGCAATAGTAATAATAACAACACAATTAAGTAAAATATTATGCAGTCTGACTGTCAGTGTGATTGGCCCCGAGACACTTGGTCAACCGAGCTCTAGCAATCACACTCCCAAATCATATCACACATCAGATAAATCAAATCCAATCAATATCCTCAAACATTTTAATAATATAGCCTAAGTGCTATAAGCGTACCGGTACGTACTCGGTCCTAGTGCTGCCCACTAGGTAGCACATTCTATTGACATCCTTCATTAAAATATAAAGCATACATTCATAAAAGTAAATGATGCATGAATTGAATAAAATAGCAACATAAACCATATATATACTAAAAATATACCAAAAATAAATTAGGTATATTTCGAGTATATATAAGTCAAATAAATCCAATATAATCGTAAAATAAACTAAATATATATTTAAAAACATGTTAAATATAAACGTTTAATAAAGTATGCATATAATTTAAAATATACCAAAAATAAACCAAAGATAAACCAAAATAAACTAAAATAAACGTAAATACTAATTGAATTATTTATGCATAATTAATCAAAATAAAACATACATTTCTAAATCATGCACCCTAAAGCATATATATATAGAATAGTAACTCACAATTATTGTGCTCCTCGAGATGGGTCCGATGGGCCTGGTCCACTAGGCCTCGATCTCGGCACAACTAAACAAACAGATAACGACAGGAATCAGAATAAATCTAACAGAAGTTCTAAAGACTCAATCTAGATTACTAGACACATAATTAAATCAGAATCCGATTGGATATCACGTTTTATGAGAATTCTATCAAAAATTTTGCAGAACCTCCCCTGTAAAACGGACATCTCTCTACTCAAAGAGTAGAGCCGACCCTGTAAAGAAACACACTTCGAAAATAAACACAAAACACAACCATAATCCCTCGGTCGGACTCCAAACTACAAATCATCGATCGAGGTCCACAATTCACAGAGTATTTACAAAATACCGAAAATACCCTTAATACTAAAAATACATTTTATAAGTAGAAATTACATAATTAACCCTAAAACACAGTAAAAACCGATAAAAACTCATTTTATTAGAAAAATCGTATATTATATATATAATTGAAAATAATTTACGAAAAAAATTTTAATTAGTTAAAAATACTAAATAATTTGTAGAAATCATTTTTATACCTTAAATAACTATTAAAACCAATTTAATTACATTTTTAGCCAATATAGGGTAAAATTACCAAAATACCCCTATATATATACATATACTAAAATTAATCCAAAAATTCACCAAAAATAATATAATTGCTAAAAATTAATTTTATCAACATATATATCAATAATATCAATAAATAAACTCAATTAACTAATTAATTTCAATTAAACACACAATTAACCCTATTTTTCCAAAATTACATAAACTAAATAAATTCAAAATAAATACATAAAAATTCACAAAAATTCCAAATAAATTTATATAATTCATTTCAACACCTATAATTATCATAAAACACAATTTCATAATTTAATTAATTAATTTTTGAAAATTAGAAAATAATAATAAAATATTCAAAAATACCCAAAAATCAAAATAATTTCCAAAAATTCTAAAAAAATTCACACATGAATATTAAGCTAAGGGGAGAAACATTTGAAGGAATTTTTCATGAATCAATCAAATTGGAGCTCAAAAAAATTAAGAACCCTAATAGGCTGAAATTGCAAATCGAAACCTAGGCAAATCTAGACCATTTTAAGTGAAACAAAGCTTGGAATCACACTCACCGGAGCTCAAGGAGAAGATAGAGACTGGCGATGTCGAAAACGATGGCCGGAATCACGTCGATCGACGGTGAGGATGAGTTTCGGGTTTTTCGGCCAAAATGAGCTCCCCGTCATCAGAAACGGTTGCTGCAGGTGGCAGGAAAGGCTGAGGAAGAAGGTGGCATGCTGGGAGGCGCACCGACGGTGTGACAGACGGTGGTTGGGTGATCGGGGAAGAAGGAGAGGGGTTGGGGCAAAACGGTAATTTGGCAATAGTTTTTTATTTTAACAATATAATATGTATATATATGTATATATATTATCACACTATATATTATAATAATATAAATTCCCACACACATATAATTTAATATATTAATAATTTTATACACTCAAAAATAATTAAATAATATTAAAACTAAATAATAAATAATAAAAATTAGGGTAATTAATTAAACCCTATTTTAATTTAAATATATACACATATATACACTCTATTTAGCACTTTAAAAATATATATGAGTTCATGAAAGTTCATAAAATTGTTTAAAATAATTAATTTTAAATTATTTACGTATTAATTTCCCTGAAAATAAAATGCCCAGGAAAATTTTACGTAAAACACTTAAAATAATATAAACAATTAAAATAAACTTTAAATAAATATCAACTCGTAAAAATATCAAAGATATATATATACAAAAATTATTAATACTGCATATCCCGATGCAGTATTAAAATATTTAAAAACACGGGATATTACAACTCTCTTCCTGCAATTGCTTACTTATCATGGTAGGTTTTCCTTACTATTGTAAACCATATGCATTGAAGGGAAGATCAACAGCAAAATGGACCTATTCCTCAGCCCCTGTAAAGTTTATCTTTCTTCTTGTATTGCATGTAGATAACTGTGAACCCTTATTATTCCTTAACTAACTCTCATTCGGAATTGGATATTTTCGCTCAAGATTATGGTCATCAACATTGCCTCCCCTACCTCTTGTGGCATGACTTGGATCAATGTTCCTCTCATCTGCCTATCCAAGTTGTATCACCCATGCATTCATAATAAATATCAATAAAGCATCACATATCATCATTTAAAAGTGAAGCACCACATAACATCACTTAAAACTAAAGCACCACATGTATATTAAGCACCATAGAGCACTAACTTACACAAAAGGTCCACATATAAAAGAACACTTACATTATAAGTAGTCTTGCATGTGCTCAAGTAACATAGCATCCATAACCAACTTGTTGTTGCTTACTCTTCCCTCTATTGCACTATCCTCCTAAGCTTTTTGTTGACACTTCAATTGTTGAATTTTGGTTGCCTCTTATAGATGCAATATGTGTATAAGACTATATTATATTTTTAGCACTTGTACATGTGTGTTCCTATGTCAATTGAGAGCTAGGATTCTCAATTGTACTTTATGTTCTTTGTGAAGATGCCATAGGTATGATTTGTGAAGTGATCTGCCTATCCCTTGCTACTTCCTGTCAATCAACCAACAAATAACACTAATTTCATATTTTACACACCATCAAAGCACACTTATGTAAAATTTTATAAAAATATATAATTACCTATTATCCTTTATTTGGACACTACTTCTATTGTGCCTTATGTCTTTACAAACCACACCATTATTTGATGCCTTTCTTGGATAATTTACTTGATGCAGTGTTGCTGCTTCAATTCATTTAAGGCTCTGACCCTTTTCACTCTTGGCCTGCTACTTAGTCTGACATGTAGAGGTAGTTCAATTGCCTAGTACATTTCACACTTCATAAATCTTTTCCCAAGCACATGTTGCATTGGTTTTTTATAAACATCCAAATAAGTGGATTTGTGGTACCACTTTGAGATCATACACATAGGATCAATTTTTGAGTGATACATAGCACAATTCCCATAAAAATAAAGGATCCTTATAAAATCCCAAGCCCTATAAGTGTATAACTCTTTGTTAATAAAGATAGTGTGCTTGTATGACCCTTCTTTTATTTCATAACCACCATCACCATTAAATATTACCTTACAACCAATAGATTTTTTTTTTATCTTGATACATTGCCATACAACTTGGACTAAATTCGTTGATCCACCTTTCAGTTGTTGCCTTATTATATTTGATCCTATTCATGGTTTGAAGTCTAATGTCCCCTAGCATACTCATTATTAGTTTATGTTTGGCTACAATTATCCATGAATTAAAACATTCAACTATGTTGTTGTCAACCATGTGGCTTTTACTTCAAGAACTAAGGTATGCTCGACACCAATTGTGTGGAGGATACTTAAGTAAATCCTCAACTGCTTTTTTATTAAGTTCTCCTATTTTAAGGAGGTTGTCCTTGAATTCCTCTTCATAAGTGCTCTAAGCACAAATCCAAAATTTCTTCTTTAGTTCTCCTCCTCCCTACCTCTTAGACCAATTTGAAAAAATGTGTTAAGCACACTATTGATGTTCATCTTGTGGTAAGACACTTAAGACAACATTTAGTAGACCCTAAATGTGAATCATACATACATATAAGACAAGAATAATGTATCATAATATCATATGCATTAACAAATAAACTAACTCATACATAAATCAATTCATACTTAAAGAATAAATAAATTAAATAATGTAAAGCATTGATTACCTTTTGCATATAAGAAATTAAAGTCAAATTTGAGCCATTACCTAAATTGAGCTCTTGTGCAAGCCAGTAAAGAAACCACCTCTAGTTGTTTGCATTTCCTTTATTGATCATAACTCATGCAATTGGAAACATTTAATCATTATCATCAATTCCAACTGCACTTAACAGTTGACCATTGCTTACTTATTTTTAAAAAAAATCCATCCAAGCCAAGAAATGGTTTGCAACTTACTTTCCACCTTTGCTTGCAAGCATCAAAGCAAATAAACATCCTCATAAACACCATACGACCTTATTTTAAAGCATTTTTGCACAACTCAATCTTAACTTTAGTGCCTGGGTTGCTCCTCTTCAATGCAGTAGCATACGCCTCTAGGTACCAAAACTCCACTTTGAAACTACCATCTAACTTTTGAAGAACCATTCATTTAGCTTTTTTACACTTAAATAATGAAGCATTTATCTTTAATATTTCTTTACCTTTTTGCTTTATATCTGCCACCTTATAAGCTAGATTTTTATATATCTTATTCTTGAAATATTTAACTAGAAACTTAGTTGATGCACTTAGAAGTTTGAAGTCTTTGTAGCATCTATGCTCCAAATTAAGTGTCTTTACTAACAAACTAAGGTGCTCACTATCTTTTAATATGAACAACATAAACGGACAAGCTTCTTCATTTTTGCACTTCACTCTTATTCTATAGGGTTCATTATGATTGATTTTCAATTTAATCCTAAGTGTTATACCATATCTAGCTATTGCTTCCCTTGCCTCTATTACGTTGGCAAATGTCATCCCTAATATGAAATGAGCATTATATCCATTGTAATGAACCCTCTCTCATGGTGCACTTTCTTCTACTATGTCTTTTTCCTTTGTCCCATTAATACCATTAGATTCACTATCCTGATAATTCTCATTAGCATTTACACCCGGATGCATATAAGTGTATTGATTTGCATTTGCCTCCTTGTTATCTATGTCACTTGGCTCCCTCTTATCACAATCTGCATCTATATTTGCATTTGCATTTGAATCTCCATTTATATTGGTAGATACATTGACTATAGGTGGACATTCATTACCCTTTCTTGACCCATTTGCCTCATTAAAAGTAGACCCAGCTTCAATTTTCCCACCACTATCATCCATAGAAGGTTGATTATTTAGTAGTAATACATGGCTTCCAAATTATGGGATATCAATGTCACGACCCAAAACAGAGGCCATGACCAACGCTAGGGAACGAGAATTCTTTCGAATCCGGAAGCCGTAGCAAGCCTTAAAATAAAATAAAACATGCAATAATAATAATAATAACATAAATAATATAATTTTTAGCGGAAAGAAAATTACAAATAAGACAAGGTAAATATCCATTAATGGATTTAAATAATCAACTCATATCATATATAAATAATCCTTTAATACAAATTTCAGTTCAAATCCTTAAAATACATATCTCACACAATAAATAATACATAAACCCCACAACTGTTTACAACTACTGCAGTGTCTAGATTATAAAATAAAGCTTAGATAAGTAGTTTACATAGTGAAGCCAGGGCGAAAGAAATCCGGCGTATGGGTCTGCTACTGAGGTCTGAAGACGATGACTCTCCTGAAAAATAGTCAATGGAGGAGAGTCAGACCTCATTGAGTGAATTGTTATAGTATATATACATGCATAACTAAATGACAATGCACACAGTCAATAGTATATACAATAAATTTATATATACAAGTAAATACATACAGATGCAACGAAATCATTTTATATATATTTACTGAAAATCACTATTTATGACAGATCAAATAGAACCCTAGAAAAATGCAACCTCAAATAGTGTTAGACAACACTCTAGCCATACAGGCTCACTTATTCCAAATATATTCACTTGTTCCACTTGGACAGTAGATTGGCCCTGAGACACTAAGTCAATCGAGCTCCAGCAGTCTAACTGTCAGTGTGATTGACCCCGAGACACTTGGTCAACTGAGCTCCAACAATCACACTCTCAAATCACATCTCACATCAAATAAATCAATCCAGTCAATATCCATAAATAGGTTAGTAATATATCTTAAATGCTATCGGCATACCGGTACGTACTCGGTCCTAGTGCTGCCCATTAGGTAGCACATTTTATTGATATCCTTCATTTTAAATATAAAACATACATTCATAAATAAATGATGCATGAATTTGAGTAAAATAGCAACATAAACCATATATATACTAGAAATATACCAAAAATAAACCAGGTATATTCCGAGTATATATACGTCAAATAAATTCAATTTAATTACAAAATGAACTAGAAATATACTTAAAAACATTTTAAGTATAAATCATTAATAAAACATGCATATAGTTTAAAATATACCAAAATATACCAAAAATAAACCTAAGTAATACTTAAATCATTTATGCATACTTTACTAAAATAAACCATACATTTCTAAAACATGCATCCTAAAACACGTATATATAAAATAATAACTCACTGTTATTGCGCTCCTCAAGACGGGTCCGACGGGCCTGGTCCACTAGGCCTCGGTCTCGGCGCAACTAAACAAACAAATGACAACAGAAAATCAGAATAAATCTAACGAAAATTCTAAAGACTCGATCTAGAATACTAGACACAGAATCAGAATAAGAATTTGACCGAACATCACATTTTATGAGAATTCTATCAAAAATCTAGCAGAACCTCCCTTGTAAAACAGACATCTCTCTACTTAAAGAGTAGAGCCGATCTTGCAAAGAAATACACTTCGAGAATAAACACAGTACACAATTCATAATTCCTCGATCGGACTCCAAACTACAATTTCATCAACCAAGGTTCACAATTCACAGAATAATACATAACACATGAAAAATTCCAAAAATGCCCTTCAATACTCAAAATATAACAATTTAGATATTCAAATGCTAAAAATATTTATTTAACCGATCAATACACAAAAATCCTAATTTTAATAAAATATTATTAAAAGTCGATAATTCTCAATAAATTCATAAATATTGACCGAAATAAATTTTATAAATCCAAATTACATAATTAACCCTAAAACATATTAAAAATCGATAAAAACTCATTTATTTAGAAAAATCGTATATTATATATAATTTGAAAAATAATTTACAAAAAATAGTTCTAATTAGTTAAAAATACTAAATAATTTATAGAAATCATTTTTATACCTCAAATAACTAGTAAAATAAATTTAATTACATTTTTAGCCAATTTAGTGTCAAATTACCAAAATACCCCTATTATATATAAATTCACTATAATTACCCAAAAATTCACCAAAAATAGTATAATTATTCAAAATTAATTTTCTCAACATATAATTCAATAATACCAATAAATATACTCAATTAACCAATTAATTTCACTAAAACACATAATTAACCTAATTTTCCTAAAATTACATAAACTAAATAAATTCAAAATAAATTTATAAAATTCGAAAAAATTACAAATAAATTTATAAAATTCATTTTAACACCTATAAACACCATAAAACACAATTTCATAATTTAATTAATTAATTTTCAAAAATTAAAAAATATTAATAAAATAATAAAAAATTCACAAAAATCAAAATAATTCTCAAAAATTCCAAAAAAATTCAAAAAGGTATATTAAGCTACAAGGATCAATTTTTGTGAAGGGAGTTTTCTTGAATCATTCAAATCAAAGCTCAAAAAATTCAAGAACCCTAAATGGCCGAAAATGAAAACTAGACAAAAACCTTACCAAATCGAGTTTTGAGCTAAAAAAAAGCTTAGAATCATCTTCTATGGTGTCTAAGGAGTTCAACGGCATCGGAATGATAGGTTTTGGTGGCCGAAAACGTGAGTATGGTGGAAGGAACAACTCTCGGCCAAAATGGGTTTTTAGGCTTCACCGGCGTCGGAGAGGGAGCTTGGGACATTGGAAATGATTGGCATGGGAGGTGGCTCGCCAGAATGTACAATAACAGTGAGGGATTGATGTTGCAGAGACCGAAAATGGCGAAGGAGTCGATCGGAGAAGAAGAAGGGGAGGGAGTGGCAAACTTGTAAATATTTTGAACTTTATTTTTAGTTATAATATTATATGTATATATGTATGTATATATATCTATCTCACTTTATTATTTTAATATATAATATAGTACACACAATAAACATGCACCACACACATATATTAATAATATATACACATATACATATATACAATTAATTAATTAATTAATATAAAAACTATATTATATAATTTATTAATAAAATAAACCCTAATTTTAATAAAATAAATGTACGTATTTGCATTTTATTTAACACTTTAAAATTATGCATGAACTCAAGCAAATTAATAAAACTATTTAGAATAATTAATATTAAATTATTTACGTTTTAATTTCCCCGAAAATAAAATTCCCAGGAAAATTTTACGTAAAAGACTTAAAATAATTAAAAATAACTAAAAATGTCTTTAATAAATAACAACTCATTAAATAATCATAAATATCTATAAAAATTATTAACACTGCATATCCCGATGAAATTTAAAATCATTTAAAAACTCGGGATATTACAATCAACTTCATGGTCAGCAAAACTCTACATTTCCAACCCACCTATTTTGAGATCTGTGGTTTAACACTCTTATGCTTTCATCATCATGGACAAAAAAAGAAAAAAACCATCCCTCAAGGGCAATCCTGGCTCCAACATAAAAATTCTATTAACATTTGGATACCTTAATGTCTTTTGGTATATGAATAATATATCACCATAGTTTAAGAAGTCTGGGTCAAAGTCTTTAAGCACATCGACCTCCCCATCCATATAATACATCTGGTTATCCTCCCCCACTTGCCATTGATCCCCATAATTGAATAGCAAAGTTTCCATGTTGCCAAAAACAAATACAAAAATAATTTTAAATTTGTTTTTAGCATGAAAAAGTTACTTTAACCTAGACAAACTAAAGCATCCAAGGAAGAATACAATAAAAATTGAGACAAATGATGAAAAATAATAAAATCTTTTATTTACAAAATAACAAAATCTAACTTTATTCATTAATATGGTAGAGTACTTGTGAGGCTATATTGATCGAAGTGTCTTCCTCGTTCAATGATATTCAGTTCTTTTATGAGTCTTCTCTCAACAATGGCTATGTTTTTTTTTATGACAATTGAGATTTAAGGTTAGGGTTATTGAAGATTGGTTTTCATAATTAGGAATGCTTTAGTTTGGATGGTTTTTCATAGTCGTTATTGTGTTGAGCTTACTAATCTGACATGGTCAACAGTGATCATATTTGCAATTGCATGATCCATGTTAAAAGCCCCTTTTTCTTTTTTTTAGGAAAAAGGTGCATTTAGGCCCTTAATGTGTGGGCCAAGGTTCACTTAAGCCCTGAAAATTCAAAAAGGAGTACAAAGCCTCCCAACATTATAAATTTTAGTCTACCTACCCCATTTAGTAACTAATTGTTAATTCCCTTCATTTGCTAACATGTTTAAGCATTAAACTCCATAAAAACAAAAATTAGAAGCTCTCTCTGCAAATCACTTAGGCTTAGAGATGGTGGAGAAATCAAAGTAACATTTGTTATCGAGGGAAGATGGCATCGTCTTCTTCTAATAGAACTAGTACTTCCAATTTTCAAAGGAGCAATATCGAGATTGAATATGGTAGTCTGATGAAGTATTATAGATGCAATATGGGAGGAAGAAAATTGAAGGCTGCTCGATGGACTTCCTGGACATATGAGAATCATAGTCAAAGATTTTATGGTTATAGAAATTATAAGGTATTTATTATAAAATATATCATATGGTTATAAGAAATTTCTCATGAATTGACAGTGAAATGGTGTGAACCAATTGGTTTATTAAGGGGCATTATATGGATATTTTGAGTGGCTTGATGAGGAAATCGGGGAAAGAGCTAAAACCATTATCAATGAGCTTAAAATTGAGAAGAAGATGCTAATTGAAAGCAACAAGCTTCTAAGTGCATGCTTGAAAGGGCCATTCATATCTGCATCCTCATAAGTGGAGGCTAAAATCTCTCAACTATGGGACGAGCTATACAAATTGAAGTATGATAAATAGTAAGACAAAAATGAGTTGGAGGTGAAAAATAGAAAGTTGATTGTTGCTTACACTATTGCTATAATTTCATGGATGTTGGTAGTATGTCTTGTAGTTTTTGTGTAGGTTAGGTGTTGTGTCAAAGTGTAATAGCAAGTTGATGTCCTTTTTGTTTGTGGTATGTTAGAAGTTGTTGTCCTAAATGCATTAATTTTGTAATGATGCTACTTGTTAATTGGTAAATAAATAGATGGGTATTTTACTTGCGGCCCATATACATTGTCTTTACAAAAGGATATCACAAGACTGAACCATAATTGGTTTAAGATAATATCATATAGCAAAATAATCCTTCATATAATGCAATATATTTCTGCCAAAATAATACCTAGAAACATTAATTCAGAGTTGAACCTTTTAACACATCACATATGGACAATGTTTCCTAATAACACTTAAGCCAAAATGATATTTAAAAATCAAAATAGACAACATAAGCAACATGTTTGTTGTATTATTCATAAAACAACTTAAAAAAGCTTATGTCAGTCCTTTTAAATCTTCTTTCATAATTTTGCATCTCTCTGAGCAAGTAGCTACCTAGTAGTGATTGCATCACCTTCATTCCATTTAAGGCCAAATGGTTGAAATGGCAAATCTAAGGCCTTTTTCACATTTGAGCCATCTCCATGGAATTGAATTTTCCTGATTGATTGTTGTGGGGATTTCTTGTTATGTAGTTGCTTCCTTATATCTCTCTCATATGGAACATCAAACCTCAAATTCTGAACAGTCTCATCACCCATTTTCACACCAACCTCATCAATAACTCTTTCACTACTCTGACCTGGTAGTAACAATAAACACATATAATATTTAACTCATAACATATCATTCAACTGTAATATCCCGAGTTTTTAAATAATTTTGAACTGCATCGGGATGTGCAGTGTTAGTAATTTTAATATATATTTATGATTATTTAATTAGTTTGTTATTTATTAAAGTCATTTTTAATTATTTTTAATTATTTTAAGTCCTTTACATAAAATTTTCTCGAGAATTTTATTTTCGAGGAAATTAAGACGTAAATAAATAAATATTAATTATTTTAGACATTTTTATGAATTTGCATCAGTCCATGCATTATTTTTAAGTTTTGAATAAAAATATATACATATACATGCATATATGTGCATTTAAATTTAAATTAGGGTTTATTTTAATTAAATTAAATTATATTATATAATTTTAGTATTAATTAAATGTGTATATATATGTATATGTATAGAAATATTATTAAATGTGTATGGTGAATATTTATTGTGCATATAATATTATATATTAAAATAATATAAAAGATAGATATATATATACATATATACATATATACATATAATATATATACTCAATATAAAGTTAGCGATATTTACAAGATTGTCATTGAACCTTCTCCTTCTTCCCCGATCATTTCTTCCCCATTTTCGACGTCTGTGATGCCATTTTCTTGCCATCACTGTGCTTCCCAGCGAGCCACCTTCCCTTCTAGCTTGCGTCGCCGCCCCTAGCCTCCTTCTCCGGAACCGTTTGGCTTGATTTTGGCCGGAAACCCGAAACTCATCTTCAACTTTGTTCTCCTTCCTTCGGCCATCATTCTTCTCAATTCCAATGTCCCTGAGCTCCTCAAGCTTCGGTGAACTCGATCAAAGCTCCGGTTTGAGCTCTAACTTCTCCATTTTCGCTGTTTTTCAATTTCTTCATTTCGCCCATTTTTGGTTTTTTGATTTTTTTTGAGCTTTTCCTTATGATTCATGAAAATTTCCTTAACATATGTTGTTCCCCTTAGCTTAATCTACCTTTGTGGAATTTTTAGGAATTATTTTGATTTTTGTGAAATTTTGATTATTTTATTAATATTTTCTAATTTTCATAAATTATTTAATTAAATTATGAAATTGTGATTTATGGTGTTTATAGGTATTGAAATGCATTTTATAAATTTATTTGCAATTTTTATGATTTTTATATAATTATTATGAATTTATTTAGTTTATGTGATTTTTAGAAAATTAGGTTAATTATGTGTTTTATTGAAATTAATGGGTTAATTGAGTGTAATTATGTATTTTATTGAATTATATGTTTAGAAATTAATTTTTGAGTAATTATACTATTTTTGGTGAATTTTTGAATAATTATAGTGAATTTATATATAGTAGGGGTATTTTGGTAATTTGGCACTAAATTGGCTAAAAATATAATTAAATTAGTTTTAATAGTTATTTGAGGTATAAAAATGATTTCAAAAAATTATTTAGCATTTTTGACTAATTAAAACTATTTTTCATAAATTATTTTCAAATTATATATAATATACTATTTTTCTAAATAAATGAGTTTTTATCGATTTTTAATATGTTTTAGGGTTAATTATGTAATTTGGATTTATAAAATGTATTTTGGTGAATATTTATGAATTTATTGAGAATTATCGATTTTTAATAATATTTTATTTAAATTAGGGTTTTATTGTAATTATCGGATAAATAATTATTTTCAGTGTTTCAAATACCTAGTTTGCTATACTTTGATATATAAAGGGTATTTTTGGTATTTCTAGCATTTTCATGTGATCTTGTAAATTGTGAACCTCGGTCGGTAGAATTGTAGTTTGGAAGTCCGACCAAGAGATTTTGTGGCTGTATATTTTTGAAGTGTGTTTCTTTACAGGACCGGCTCTACTCTTTGATTAGAGAGATGTCCATTTTATAAGAGAGGTTCTGCCAGATTTTCAGTAGAATTCTCGTAAAACATGATGTCCGATCGAATTCCTATTCCTTATCTGTGTCTGGTATTTTTAGATCGAGTCTCTAGAATTACGTTAGATTTATTCTGATTCCGTATTGTCATTTGTTTGTTTAGTTGCACCGAGACCGAGGCCTAGTGGACCAGGCCCGTCGGACTTATCTCGAGGAGCGCAATAACTGTGAGTTGTTATTCTATATATACTTGTATTAGGATTGCATGTTTTAGAAATGTATGAGTTATTTTATAAATTATGCATAAATGGTTTAATTATTGCTTAGGTTTATTTTTGGTATATTTTGGTATATCCTTGATATATTTTAAATTATATGCATGTTTAATTATGAATTTATACTTAAAATGTTTTTAAGTATATTTATAGTTTATTTCTAATTTAATTTATAATTAAATTGAATTTATTTGACATATATATACTCGAAATATACCTGATTTATTTTTGGTATATTTCTAGTATATATATGGTTTATATTGTTACTTTATTTAAAGTCATGCATCATTTAATTATGAATGTATGAATTTATTTTTAAATGAAGGATATCAATAAAACGTGCTACCTAGTGGGCGACACTAGGATTGAGTACATACCAGTACGACGATAGAATTTAGATTATATTACTAACCTATTTGTGGATATTGATTGGATTGATTTTTATGATGTGAGATGTGATTTGAGAGTGTGATTGCTAGAGCTCGGTTGACCAAGTGTCTTGGGGCTAATCACACTGATGGTCAGACTGCTGGAGCTCAGTCGACTTAGTGTCTCGGGGCCAGTCTACTGTCCAAATGGAACAAGTGAATTATTTGGAATAAGTGAGCCTGCATGGCTTGAGTATTGTCTAACACTGTTTAAGGTTGCGATCATTTAGGGTTCTATTTGATCCTTCATATTCAGATATTATTTTCAGTATTTATATAAAATGATTTTGCTACATATGTGTGATTTTTCCTGTATATATATTTATTAGATATATTTTTGAATGTGTGCATTGTCATTTAGTTATGCATGTATATATATTGTAACAATTCACTCAGTGAGGTCTGACTCCCCTCCATTGATTATTTTTCAGGAAAGTCTTCGTCTTCAAACCTCAGTAGCAGACCTTTATGCCAAATTTCTTCTGCCCCGGCTTTACTATGTAATTTGCTCACTTGATGTTATTTTATAATCTAGACACTGCAGTAGTTGTAGTCAGTTGTGAGATTTATGTATTATGTTTATGTGAGTTATGTATTTTAAAGATTTGTATTAAAAGATTATCTATATATGAGATGAGTTTGTTTATTTAAATCTATTGGCGGATTATTATTTTATTTTATTTATGAGATTTATTTCTGCTGTGAGATATTTTATTTATATTATTATTATTATTGCATGTTTTATTTATTTTAAGGCTTGTTACAGGTTCTGGATTCGAAAGAATTCCCTTTCCCTAGCGCCGGTCATAATCCCTATTTTGGGTCGTGACGTCAACTTACAAAGAACAACAAACATTAAGCACCTGTTAAAAACAATAATAATTAAACCTTAAATTATAAATTGTCTTCCCAGAATTAATGTTAACCAAAATTCCATGACCTGTTTGGCCTTTCTAATATGTCATTCTTGGCAATGGAACTGATGTAGATGGAGTTAGGGCCTTATGTCTAGGCTATATGACTTCACCTAAGGCAGCTTAACTTTCTCCTTGTTGTATGGATTGTAGGAATGGACTTGATGTAATAACCCGGCTTTTTAAATTATTTTATTAAATAATAAAATATGCAGTGTTAATAAAATTTAAAAGTTATATTTAATTATTTTACTATTTTGTGATTAATTATTATTATTTTATGTTTAATTGAATTTCTACATAAATATATTATTCTGGAACTTATTATTTTAGACGTTTAAATTCTACTATGTATATTTATTATTTTCGAATACTATTATTTTAATAACATTAATTTAGTGCCTGATTATTTTAATATTATTTTTAAGTACATTATTATTATTTTATTTTTATTGGTTAACATTATGTGCATTAGTATTTCTATTATTTTTATTTTATTAAATATACATTATTTGTATTATTAATTATTTAATAATTATGGTTTTTATTATTATTACTTTTAAATGATATTCTATGTGTTATTATATATATATGCACATATATATATATTAGGATTTATTATTTTAATTGTGTGTGTTATTTATTATTATGTGAGTCTATATATATGTGTGTGTATATATATATATATTAATGTATATACTTGTGGTAGAGATTAATTGTAATATCCCGAGTTTTTAAATATTTTTATACTGCATCGTGATATGCAGTGTTAATAATTTTTATATATATATATTTATGATATTTTATGAGTTTGTTGTTTATTTAAAGCTAATTTTAATTATTTTATATTATTTTAAGTATTTTACGTAAAATTTTCCCGAAAATTGTATTTTCGGGGAAATTGACACATAAATAATTTAATACTATTTATTTTGACTAGTTTTATGAATTTTCATGAACTCATATATAATTTTAAAGTTCTAAAATAAATTGTATATATGTGTACTTATTTAACTTAATTAGAGCTTAATTAATTTCCTTAATTTTATTATTTAATTTTTGTATTAATTAATTAATTTTAAGTGTATAAATTATTAAATATATTAAAATATTTGTGTGGTGAGTATTATTTGTGTGTGGGAATATATATATTACTATAATATAGTGTGGACATAAATATATATACATATATACACAAATTTTAATCAAAAAACAAAAGTTTGCAAAAATTACAGTTTTGCCCCTCCCTACATCTTCTTCTTCCCAACGCCATTTTCACCATTTCCAGCCACTTTCAAGCTGGTTTTCTTGCTGTTACTATGCCCCTCAGCCTTCGTCCTCCACCTCCAGCCATTTCCACCACCTAAAACACTCTTTTCCAGCATTGTTTGGCCGGATTTTCATCAAGAAGCCAAAAATCGACTTAGCTCCGACCAAGCACTTTTCGGTCACCAAATTTGATGCCGTCAGTCTCTATCTTCTCCTTGAGCTCTGTTGAGGGTTTTTTCACTTGATTTGGTCTAGAATTGCTTAGGTTTCAATTTTTGTGAATTTTTGATTATTTTATTATTATTTTCTAATTTTCAAAAATTAATTAATTAAATTATGAAATTGTATTTTATGGTGATTATAGGAGTTTAAATGAATTATAGAAATTTATTTGTAATTTTTGTGAATTTTTATATATTTATTTGGAATTTATTAAGTTTATGTAATTTTGAAAAATAGGGTTAATTATGTGTTTAATTGAAATAAATTGGTAAATTGAGTATATTTATTGATATTATTGAATTATATGTTGAGAAATTAATTTTTGAGGAATTATATAATTTTTGGTGAATTTTTGAACATTTATAGTGAATATATATATATAGGGGTATTTTGGTAATTTTACACTAAATTGGCTAAAAATATAATTAAATTGGTTTTAATAATTATTTGAGCTATAAAAATGATTTCTGAAAATTTTTAGTATTTTTAACCAATTAAAAATATTTTTCGTAAATTATTTTCAAATTATATATAATATACTATTTTTCTAAATAAATGGGTTTTTATTGATTTTTAGTATGTTTTAGGGTTAATTATGTAATTTGGATTTATAAAATGTATTTTTATTATATAAGGGCATTTTTGGTATTTTATAATTATTTTGTGAATTGTGAACCTCGGTCGGTGAATTGTAGTTTGGAGTCCGACCGAGGGATTGTGGTTGTAATTATGTGTTTATTCCGAAGTGTATTTCTTTACAGGACCGGCTCTACTCTTTGAGTAGAGAGATGTCCATTTTACAGGGGAGGTTCTGTCGGATTTTCGGTAAAATTCTCGTAAAACATGATGTCCGATCAAATTCCTATTATAATTCTGTGTCTAAAATTTTAGATCGAGTCTTTAGAATTTTGGTTAAATTTATTCTGATTTCATGTTGTCATTTGTTTGTCTAGCTGCGCCGAGATCGAGGCCTAACGAATCAGGCTTGCCAAGTTTGTCTCGTGGAGCGCTAACATGTGAGTTATTATACTGTATATATATGCATTGCATATAGGGTGCATTATTTAGAATTTTTCATTTTCATTGTATGTTTTAAAAAGGGATTTAAATTATAATATTTTTGGTATATCTAGGGTTGCATTTTTATATATATGCATATTAAATAATTATGCATGTTAGTTTGATATATGCACATTAAATAATTAGGTTTAGGTTTAATACATTTGAGTAATATACACATGTTTTAAAATGTACACTTAGACATAATTAATTTATTAAATAATTAGTATACTTTAGGTATAGTTTTAGTAGATTTTAGGTTTATTCTTAAATAATTGCATGTTAAATTATAAACCTACACTTAAATTATTTTTAAGTTTATTTTTGGTATATTTTTGATTTATTTCCAAATAAATAAATGTTTTATTATTAAATTAAACCTAGCACATTAGTGGTATATTTAGGGTTTATTTTTGATATATGCATGCTAGATAATTAGGTTTATTTTTAGTATATTTGTAAATATATGTTAAACACAAACACGTATTTAAATGAATATTTATATATAAATATTTTATTAAATGATTTGTGTACGTAGGGTATATATATTGCATATTTAAGTATATTTTTAAGATAATGCATGTTATATTATTGTTACTCATTTAAATTGTTTTTAACTATATTAATGATTTATCTTTAGTTTATTTCGTATTTTATTTGACATATATATATATATATATATATATATATATATATATATAAACCTGAAATATACTGGGTATATTTTAGGTATATTTTTGGTATATATATATATATATGGTTGGTTTTACTATTATGAATATTGTTATACATTAATTATTTTTTGAATGAATGATTTATTCTAAGTGAAGGATATCAATAGAACGTGCTTCCTAGTGGGCAGCACTAGGACCGTTTACGTACCGGTACGATAAATAAGGATTGAGTGAGAGTTAAAATTGGGTGATTATAATTGATTTAATTGATTTGACTAAGATTAATGGTATGTTAGATAGTGTGATTGCGGGGCCAATCACACTGACAGTCAGACTGCTGGAGCTCGGTTGACTTAGTGTCTCGGGGCCAGTCTACTATCCATAAGTGAATTGAATGATCTATTGGGTTGATTGAGATGTGAGGTGATAGATAGTGTGATTGCTGAAGCTCGGTTGACCAAGTGTCTCGGGGCCAATCACACTGACAGCCAGACTGCTGGAGCTCTGTCGACTTAGTGTCTCGGGGCTAGTCTGCTGTCTAGATTGGAATAAATGTTCTATTTCGAATCAAGTGAGCCTGCATGGCTAAGGTGATGATGGGGTTTTTGAGGTTGTTATTATTAGGGTTCTATGGATCCTTCATGAATTTAATCAAACGTTTTCCTACATTCTGTATATTTATAAAAGTAGAGTTTGGCATTCGTGTGAAATGTGTGTGTGTGTGTGTGTGTGTGTATATATATATATATATATATATATATATATATAAGAATGTCTGATTGTTATGGTTTAGTTTGCATGTATATATAGTATAATAATTCACTCAGTGAGGTCTGACCCCCCTCAATTATTTTTTTCAGGAGATCCCATATCGTCAGACCTTAGTTGTAGAGTTCCTCGCCGGTGTTCTTTAGTCCTGGTTATTTTATGCAAATGTATATTCTGAACTTTGAATTGTATTCTAGAAACTGCAGTAGTAGTGTTATAATTTTTGGAAGTGTATTATTTTGTTTGGATATTAAATACTCTGAGAATTTGTATTTGAACATTGTACAAATATGTATTTATTTATAAAAGGATTTGGAGTATTTATTTTATATATTGATTCAGAAAAATTTTAATTCAATCGTACTTTTATTTATTTATTGTATGATTTTATTTTCTTAGGCTTACTACGGGTTCCGGATTCGAAAGAATTCTCGTTCCCTAGCGCCGATCATAACTCCTAGTTTGGGTCGTGACATTAATATACAAAAAACATATTATATAATTATAATATATAGTATGATATATACATACAATAAGGTGTGAAAAAAAGAAAAAGAAAATAGGACTTTCTCCTTTCTTCCTTGTGACTCGACTTCCCTACCTTCATTGTGCTTCTTCAACCTTCGTGCCAACAACCATCCATCACCTCCTCCTTCCTTCTTCTTCATCGTCTTCCTCTGGAGTTGCTGGAACCAGCATGAGTAGTGGCAAGCAGCGGCGGCAGTAGACTTCTTCATGCTGTCGGAGCCATTTTTGACTGCAGGAGCTCAACTTCTTTAGCTCGATCAACTCCTTGAGTTGAGGGGATGTTGATTTTGAGCTTGATTGATGCTCAAAGTTAACCATTTGTGAGTTTTATGCAATTTTTAATTTATGTGAAATTTCTTTTTTAATTTTTTTTAGCTTGAGTTTAATGGATTTTTGATAATTTCTTTTCAAAATAATGATCTATGCATCTTAATCTACTCATAGATATTTTAAATTTATTTTTCTGATTTTGTTTGATTTTTGGTTAATTATTGAATATTATAATAATTAAAAATAAATTTTTGTTAATTAATTAATTAAATTATGAATTTGGTTAAATTATTGTTATTATATATTGTTATTAATTTTGGTGTTGAGAAATTAATTTTTGGGAATTATTATATAATTTTTAGAAATATTTATAGTTTATGTAAAGTTTGGAGATTGAGTTAAATGTGTATTTTTGGTTGAAATTAGAGTTTAATTGTGTGTTTTAGTTGGTATTAAAATGTTATTTGTTGATAAAATAATTTGTATGAATTTATATAATTTTTATGGAATTTTATATAATTTATGTGTATTTTGAATTATTAAGTTAAATAAGTATTTTTGTTGAAATTATTGGTTAAATATGTGTTTTGGTTGATAATAGTATGATATATGTTGATTAAATAATTTAATTATTTAGTGTATTGGATATTTTGTATTAGAGAGGTAAATGAGTAATTTTGTATTAATTATAGTTACAAATTAATTTCTATTTTTAACTAATTAATACTATTTTTCAAAAAGTGTTTTCAAATAATATATTATATGTTATTTTGGAAATAAAATGGGTTTTAAACTAATTTTATTATATAATTAAACTATTTATGCAATTAAATGTGAATTTATTATGTTATGTTGAATAATTGTAAAATTGAATTTTTATTAATATTATATAATATTTGAGGTTTTATTAGTTACATTGTGATAATTTTAGAGTATTATGTGAATAATAAGTGTATTTATTATTTTGAGGCTAAATGTGTATTTTATTATTTTTGTGATGTTAAATTGTGATTTTTAAATATTATTTACAATTTATGTAAATTTAATTGTAAAATAGAAATTTTATTCCATTTATGAATTTTTATTATCAAATATTATTTAAATTAGACTTTTATGCTTTAGTTGGAAAATAAAGACTTTCAAAGATTTTTACGGGTTTTTGATGGTTTTTATTATTTTATTGTTCATATAGTTTATTTGTGAATTGTGAGTCTCGGTTGGGGATTTGTGGAGTTTGGAGTCCTGACTCGAGGTATTGAGTATTTGGTGATTTTAGAAGTGTGTTTTCTGTGCAAGATCAGTCCTACTTTTGTAGGGAGATATATGTTTTATAGAGGAGACTCTGCCGAAATTTCGATAGATTTCTTGCAAAATGTGACAACCGGTCCGAGTCTAGTTTTGAATTTTTGATTGAGTCTTTCTATAGTAATTCTAGAAGCATAGAGTTAGAATTTATTTTGATGATTGTTGTTATTTTATTTTTTTAGTTGCGCCGAGACCGAGGCCTAACGGATCAGGCCCGCCGAGTTTGTCTCATGGAGCGCTAATCTGTGAGTTATTATACTGTATATATATGTATTGCATATAAGATGCATGACTTAGGATTTTTCATTTTCATTATATGCTTTTAAAGTGATTTAAATTATAATATGATTTGGTATAATTTTAGTTTATTTTTAGTATATTTTGATGTATATGTGTGCATATTTTCTATATACATTTACAATATCTTGGATATATTTAGGGTTTATTTTTTATATATGCATACTAGGTAATTAGGTTTATTTTTAGTATGTTTTAGTATATATATACACGTTTTAAATGTATATTTATTCATAATTGTTTTATTAAATGATTAGTATACTTCAGGTATATTTTTAGTATATTTTAGGTATATTCCTAAATAAATGCATGTCATATTATTGATTGGTACTTAAATTGTTTTTAAATATATTTTGGTATATTTTTGATATATTTTCAAATATATGCATGTTTTATTATTGGTTTAAACATAGCATATTTTTAGTATATTACGGGTTTATTTTAGTATATTTTATGATTGATTTGAATTTATTTTACATATATATACTTGAAATATACTTAGTTTATTTTAAGTATATTTTTGGTATATATATGGTTTATTTTGCTAGTATGAATGTCATCCTATATTATTTATTTTCTGGATGTATGATTTATTTTTTAATGAAGGATATCACTAGAACGTGCTACCTAGTGGGCAGCACTAGGACCGTGTACATACCGGTGCGATAGATTTAGGATTGAGTGAGGATCACTTATGGTGAATTATGATTTGATTGAGATTGAGATGATTTGATTGATTTGTTTGAGATGTGATGTGATTGATAGTGTGATTGTTGGAGCTCGGTTGACCAAGTGTCTCGGGGCCAATCACACTAATAGTCAAACTGCTGGAAATCGGTTGACTTAGCGTCTAGGGGCCAGTCTACTGTCCAAAATGGAATAAGTGATTTACTTGGATTTAAGTGAGCCTGTATGGCTAGAGGGATGATATGGTTGATTGAAGTTGCGATTAATAGGGTTCTATTTGATCCTTCATATATTAAAATAAATATTTTCTACATTTATTATATTTATAAAAGCAGAGTTTGACATTTGTGTGAAATGCGTGTATATATATATATATATATATATAAGAATGCTTGACTGGATATGGTTTAGATGCATGTATATATAGTATAATAATTCACTCAGTGAGGTCTGACCCCCTCAAATATTTTTTTCAAGAGATCCTATATCGTCAGACCTTAGAAGTAAAGTTTTTCGTCGATATTCTTCTGTCCTGGTTATTTTATGTAAATGTATATTTTGAACTCTGATTTGTATTCTAGAAACTACAGTAGTAGTGTTATTGTATCAACAGAGTATTATTTTGTTTGATACTTTATACTCTAAGAATTGTATTCTAACATTGTATAAATATATATTTATTTATGAAAAGATAATGAGTATCCATTTTTATTTACTGATTTAAAAAATTTTAATTCTATCATACTTTTTATTTATTTATTGCATGATTTTATTTTCTTAGGCTTGCTACAGGTTCCAGATTTGAAAAAATTCCCGTTCCCTAGCATCAATCATGGCCCGGTTTGGGTCGTGACACTTGAGGTAGCTCCAATTAAAGTCAATGTTGACCTATCACCTAACTCAGGTTCTTGTACAAGCCATGCTAGGAACCATCTCTAGTTCCCTGTGTTTTCCTTATCAATGATAGCCCAAGCAATGAAGTACATTTGCCCCTTTGCATCAACACCAACAACAGCAAGCAATTGCCCCTTGCAAATACCTCTAAGGAAGCATCCATCTAGACCATGTAGTGGTCTACAACCTGCCCTCCAACCCTTCTTACATGCATAAAAAAAATAAAAATTCTTTTAAATACTCTTATACCCTCTTGGAGACCATTTTCACACAATTCAATCTATGTTTTTGTGCCTGGTTTACTTCTTTTAAGTGTAGTAGCATATGCTTTTAAGTAGCCAAATTCTACTTTGAAAGACCTATCCATTTCTCTTAAGATAAGATTCTTTGATCTTTTCAACTTAGACAAATAGACATGTAGTTTCAGTTAAAGCTCTGCATCTGTTTTCATGTCAACTATCTTATAGGCAGGATTCCTATATATATATTTTTTAAAATACTTAGCTAAGTAACTCTTAGAGCTTGAGGTATTTTAAAGTTCCTATAACAATGTGT